>JAHRHZ010000081.1:3137283-3182723 GCA_024137785.1 Ginglymostoma cirratum | reverse complement strand
CCTTCTCCTATGATGCTGCTTGGCCTGCTGTGTTCATCCAGCTCCACTCCTTGTTATAAGGGATGACCTTATAGAGGTTTATAAAATAATAAGGGGTATAGATAAGGTGTCTTTTCCCCAGGGTGGGCGATTTTAAGACTAGAGGGAATATTTTTAAGGTGAGAGGAGAAAGATTTAAAAAAGACAAGGGGACAATTTTTTAATACAGAGAGTGGTTTGTATGTGAAATGAACTTCCCAAAGAAGTGGCGGGTGAGGGTACAGTCACAAAGTTTAAAGACATTTGGGTAAGTACATGAGTAAGAAATGTTGGAGGAATATGGACCAAAAGCAGGCAGGTGAGACTAGTTTAGTTTGGGATTATGATCAACATGGAATGGTTGGACAGAAGGGTCTGTTTCCAACTCTGTGACACTATGGCCTACTCTTGCTCTTTGTTCTTTTCTTCTTATATTAAACTGTCCTCATATCTCCTTATGTGATTCCATTGATGAGGAAATTTGTTTACATCAGCAGTTAATCTTGGCTGATACCTGATGTCCTTGGAGAAGCAAAGCCTGTGTGGAGATTTGATTGAGGTGTTCAATATCAAGAGGGATATGGACACAGTTACAAGAGAGAAACTATTCCCATTGGTAGATGGGTCATGAACAAGATGGCACAGTTTAAAGGGAACTGGCAAAAGAAGTAATGGCGACACAAGGAGAAACTTTTTCACACAGTGAGTAGTCAGGGGATAGAATGCATTTTCTGAAATTGTCTTGAAGGCAGAGTCAATTGAGGTTTTCTCAAAAGGGAATTTGACTGTTAGCTGAAGAAGAATGTGCAATGTTATCGGGAGGAGGAGGAGGAATGGGATGAAATGAATTCCTTCTATGGAGAGCCAGCACAGACTTGGTGGACTGAATGCTTCCTTCTGTGATGTAATCATTCTGTGATTCTGTGGTGTCAAATTCTGCTTCATAAATTCTGTCATGAAACACTTCGGGTCATTTTATTTTGTTAAAGGTGCTACACATTGTTGTGTGTGTGACTGGTTCATGATTGTGGATATGCAGTTCGCTGCTGCCATCTGTTGCCAGTAGAAATATACACATAAGCCATCAGGCACATTTGAAGAGACAGTCTATTGCGTCGCACATTTGTCTCAAAGATGTTCAATTATCAAACAGTATAAAATCTGCACCACAGTACAATAGTAATTCTGTGAGAATCCCACTATTGCTTCTTGTTCCATCTAAGAATAAAAGATCATAAGAAACAGAAACAGGAGTGGGCAGTCCAGCTCCTTGAGGCTGGTCTGATATTCAATAGGATCGTGACTGATCTGACACTCATCACATCCATTTTCCTGCCCTTTCCTCATAGCCCTTGATTCCCTGAAAGATCAATAATCTATCTTCCTCAGTCTTAATGTATATAAGGACTCTACTCCACAGCTATGTGTGGCAAGGAGATGGAAAGACTCACAACCATCTGAGAAAAGAGATCTTGATCTATTGGGTCAATGGGCTGAGGAGTAGCAGTTGAAGTTTAATTTAGATAAATGTGAGGTATTGCATTTTGGTAAAACAAACAAGGGCAGAACTTATACAATTAATGGTAGGGCCCTGGGTAGAGTTGTAGAACAGAGACCTAAGGATTCAGGTACATAATTCTTTGAAATTTGCATTACAGATAGACAGGGCGGTTAAGAATACATTTAGCATGCTCGCCTTCACTGCTCAGACCTCTGAATATAGGAGTTAGGGCAGCATGTTGTGTTCATACAGGATATTGGTGAGGCCTCTTCTAGAGTAATGTGTGCAATTTTGGACACCCTGCTATTGGAAAGATTTTATTAAATTAGAGAGGGTTCAGAAAAGACTTACCAGGACGTTGCTGGGAATGGGACGTTTGAGTTATCGGGAGAGGCTGAATGGACTGGGACTTTTTCACTGGAGTGTAGGAAGCTATGTGATGACCTTATAGAGATTTATAAAATCATGAAGGGCATAGATAAGGTGAACAGCAAGGGTATTTTCCCAAGGTTAGGGGGAGTTCAAAACTAGGAAGCATATTTTTAAGGTGAGAGGAGAAATTTTTAAAAAGGACATCAGGGGCAACTTTTTTACACAGAGTTGTTCATGCGTGGAATAAATGGCCGGGGAAATGGTGGATGCAAGTACAGTGACAACTTCTGAAAGTAATTTGGGTAAGTACATGAATAGGAAAGGTTTGGAGGGATATGGGCTAAATGTAGGCAAACATAGTTTAGTTTGGGAACGTGGTCAGCATGGACTAGTTGGACCAATGGGTCTGTTTCCATGCTGAATGGCTCTGTAAATCTACGAAAGAAACTCCTCCTCATCTTAGTCTTAAATTGCCACCCCTTAATTCTGAGACTATGTCTTCTAGCCCTAGCCCCTGTGAAGGGAAACATCCTCTCAGCATTTACCCTATCAAGCCCCTTAAGAATCCTACTTGCTTCAATGAAATAACTTCTCATTTTTGAATGAGTAGAGTCCCAATCTGTCTAACTTTTGCTTATAAGACAATCCCTCCATGCCAAGGATAATCCCGGCAAACTTGCTCTGAACTGCCTCCAATGAAATAATATTTTTCAATAAATAAGGAGACTAAACTGCTCACAGTGCTTCAAATGCAGTCTCACCAGCACTTTGTATGGTTGCAACAAGGCCTCCCTACTTTTATACTCCATTGAACCCCATTGAAATAAGGACCAACATCCATTAGCCTCCCTGATGACCTGCTGTACCCATGTGCTAGCGTTCTGGGTTTTGTGCTCAAGTACACCGAAGTTCCTTTGTGTTGCAGCTTTTGGAAGAGTGAAGAATGAAGAGTTATGGACAAAAAGTGAAACAGTAGATTAATGATGGGCTAAATTATTTATTTATGTGCTGCATGCTTCTGTGTTATAATTTGCCTGGATTCAATTAACAGGCAGCCCCCTTACTAGCATAATCTAAACAAAACATCAGGTTCTATGTTGACAAAACCAACCCCTAGCTAATGACGATCTCTCTCAAACCTTCCAGTGCTACTGAATTATACAGTTATAGAATCACTGGGTGAGACAGCACAGAAACAGACCCTTCAGTCCACTCGTCCATGCCAACCAGATATCCTAAATAGATTTAGTCCCATTTGCCAGCATTTGGCCCATATCACTCTAAACTTTTCCTATTCATATACCCATCCAGATGCCTTTTAAATGTCTTATTGTACCCACCTTCACCACCTCCTCTGGCAGCTCATTCCATACATGCACCACCCTCTGTGTGAAAACATTGCCCCTCAGGTCACTTTTAAATCTTTCCCCTCTCACCTTAAACCTGTGCCCTCGAGTTTTTGACTCCCCTACCCTGGGAAAAAGACCTTGGTTATTCACCCTATCCATGCCCCTCATGATTTTATAAGCCTCTATGATGTCACCCCTCAGTCTCTGACACTCGAGAGAGAAAAGACCCAGCCTATTCAGTCTCTCCCTACAGCTCAAACCCTCCAATTCTGGCAACATCCTTGTAAATCTTTTCTGAACCTTTTCCAAGTTTAACAACATCTTTCCCATAACCCAAAACACAGTACTAGATGACCAAAAATTTGGTCTGCTCCCTAGCCACTCTTGATTACCTTGCCAAGCCACTGAGGCCAATTCAGACTGCTCCCAACTTTGTCATTCCATTTGATCCTAAAGTGGAATTCCGACCCAAAAACTTCTTCATAACTGAACCTGCTTAATTCAATTTCCAAAACATTCAGTCTACCCTTGCCTCAGCTCATCAGCAGTGGAAATTCTCATTCCTGCTTTAGTCATCTCTAAAAATACTGATTTCAAACTGCTCCTGGCCAGATGCTAAATTTGCACCTTCCATTATCTTGAAAATGCTCCTGCTCATGTCCCCTTGCACAAGTCCTGTTTAATATTTACCCCTGTGCTCACTGAGCAACACTGACTCCCAAACTGGTAATACTCAAATTTCAAAATTCTCAAATAAAAGCTCAATACTGTGGATGCTGAAAATCTGATGCAAACACAGAGAAAGCAGGAGAAACTCAGCAAGTTTCCTTTATTTTTCTTTATTTTAACTTCCTTTGTTTTTCCACTTAATACTAGGAAAGACTGTAATGTTAACTTTAAACTTTATTTCTTTATTTTCATACTTATGCTAAGAACAACGCTATTACTTAACTTTTAACTTTGTTTCTCTATGTTACTACTTGTATGTAAGTTTTGTACCTAAGATGGCACTGGATGTGGCAACATTGTACACTTTTCACTGTATCCTGTACTTCAGTATACATGACAATAAGGCTTAAATCAAATCAAAGTCTAGCAGCAACTGTTGAGAAAAAAGAGTTAACGTTTTGAGTCCAGCGTGACTGGTTCTGAAGAAGTTATACCAAACTCGAAACATTAACTCTGTTTCTCTTCCAAAGATGCTGCAATACTTGCTGAGTTTCACTAGCATTCTCCATTTTTGTTTCAAAATTCTCATCCTTGTCTTCAAATCCCTCATTAGCTTCACCAGCCCCCATTCCTGAAAACTCCTATAACTCTTTGAGTCCTTCAATTCTGGCCTTCTGAGGATCCACAATTTCAATTGCTCCACCATTGGAAACCATACCTCCAACTCTCTGGGGCCTGAGCTCTGAAATTTCCTTAAGACATCCTTAGACCTCTCTACCTCTGGCTCCTCTAAGATGGTCTTTAAAACTTACCTTGGAGCAGGCTTTTGGTCAACAGTCCTAAAATATAACTCAATATCAATTTGCTTGAAAACACACCTGTGAAGTGTCTGGGAATATTTCACCATGTTAAAGGTAAAGTGTAAATGTCAAGTTGTCGATGGAGTGCTATATTGATGCTCCACCTGGCCTCTCAGGCACATATTAATAATTCCATGGCACTATTTCAAAGTAGAACAGGGAGTTTCCCTGGCCCATATGTACTTATCTCTCAACTAACATTAAAAAGATTAGCTAGATATTTTTCTCCCATTGGCTGCTACCTTTGTTATCCGCACAAAAGTGACTACTCTCCAAGAGCCCTTGGTTAGTTGCAAACACCCTGGAGAGAAGGTGGTGTAGTGGCAATGTTACTTGGTCAATAATCCAAAAGGATAGGTTTAAATCCACCATTCTGGTCTGCATGTGCCTCCAGACCCTTAGCAATTTGGGTCTATTACTTCCAATTTCTTCCAAAACATACAGTCTCTGCCCTCGCCTCAGCTCATCAGCTGTGGAAATTCTCATTCATGCTTTAGTCATCTCTAAAAATACTAATTTCAACCAGCTCCTGACCAAATACTCAATTTGCACCTGCCATTATCTTGAACTAATTGAAAATGGTCTGCTCATGTCCCCTTGCATCAAGTCCTGTTTAATATTCACCCCTCAGACCTTCTTAACTGTCTTCTGAAATGATATGCAAGGTGATCAGTTCAATGACAGTTAGGGATGGACAACAAATGCTGTCCTTCTCAGCGATGCCCCACATCCCATTAATCAATAAAAAGGCTTGACATAAATGCAAGTTCTTCTTTATATCAAGTGGGAAGATACTGGTATGGAAGCTGAGGCAGCCTGGTCCACCACTGAATTCAAATAAGAAGGTTGAAGAAAAAAGAACTAAAATAAGTCACAAAGATGTGAAAGAAGTGGAAAAGCTTAGAGATTGACAGCAATTCCTTCTCAGTCTGCAAGCAGAAAACTCATCATCAAGAACTGCACCTCCTTGATGGTCACAAGCACCTTGAACTCTTCTGTGAGTGTCTTTAAACACGTCAGCAACTTTCAGTCTGGCCCGATGTTTTAGGCACTCAGAATTCTCCTCAAGGGAGATACCAAGCACTGAACTCCAGCAGTTACCCAGTAAGCTGGCCAAACCCATCACATCACAAGGGTCAGAGGCAGCAGCCAAATAGAACAGCTCCAAGTGAAACCTCCTGCAATGCAGCATTGGCAAAATCAGGTTTTTGAGAGGCATGCATGCAATCTACATTACTATTACACTACCAGCTCTTATTACAAAAGTAACGCAGGAAAAGAAAAGAAACATCATCCACATGTGCAAGTTTGTTCAGATTTGTGCAGGCAAAGATATGGAGGACACACACACACGCACCATCCATGACACATGCATAAATATGCAGGATTACTGAATATTACTGAGAAAAGAGCAGGAGCTTTCATTTTGGACAAATGCAAGAATGTCAAATTTCAAATGATTACACCTATTTACACCACTGGAAGAAGAAGGTACTGATTAGTTGGCTTATTTACCCTGATTGGCTTGAGGTATTGTCATGAAGAAAACATCCAGGAACTATAGGCTCCCCAAGTTTTAAATTCAAAAAGGCACAAGGTTTGAACATATTCCTTTTTGATTGCAGAGAATGGGTCTCTGTTTATGAATGTGTATTGCTTCCAGCAAGCTTGACTGATTATCTTAAATTGTTATTTAATTCAGATATTAGCACACTAGAGCTTGTTTGAATTATTATCCAGTCACAGAATCATATTAAACAGTAGACATTTTGTTTTCAGTTTTGCAACAATACAATTGAAGGCATGTGAGACGTGCTGGCTATACCATCAGCAGCTCAGTCAACCCTGGCTTACATTTTGGCAACTCACAATGTAAGCATTAAATTTACTGGTAATTTAATCCAGTGGTTATAGCACACCTTTCACCAGGATACGGTTTTGCTTGAACTGCAGCAATTCATAATGCAAAAGCTCAGGAAAGAAGCAAATTCTGCACATCAATATTCTCACAGCTTTCAAAGCGTTATCACTGTGCTAATTTAGGAAACAGGATGGGGCAAATAAACATAGCATATCTCAGAAATAGAAATGACTGGAATATCAGTTTGAGTGATATTGGTTGAGGGAGAATTATCTGATGGCGCATTAAGGATACGATCCTCTGCTCAGCCTCAAATCAAGACACAAATCTTCTCGTATCAATATAAGAGGTGCAGCGTCATGTGAGAACCACTAGAGAGTGGTACTGTGTCAGATAAGTGAAACGACCTACAATTGCCACAAGGTTATGTGGCACAGATCGGTGAAAACAGAGTATTTTAACCAGCAAGGAAAGCTTTCAATAACAATCTTTATAAATAACATGTTAATTAAGCTATTAAGTTTAATGCAGACATAGAGGAGGACCCCGCACGCTCTAACCTTGTTTAAAATTCTTTCACAGGGTGTGGGCTTAGCTGGCTAGGTCAGCATTTGTTGCCCATCCCTAAGAATTTGGTGGTGAGCCACCTTCTTGAAAAGCTGCAGTCCATGTGATGTAGATTTACCCCCCCACCCCCGTGCTGTCAGGGAGAAATCACTAGGATTTTGACCCAGCAACAGTGAGAGAACAATGAAGTTCTAAGTCAGAATGGTGTGTGGCATGTAAGGAAACTTGCAGGTATTCATGTTCCCATGCATTCACTGCCCTTGTCCTTCTACATGATAGTTGTGGGTTTGGAAAATGCTGTCCAAGGAGCCTTGGTGAGTTACTGCAGTGCATTTTGTACATAATACACACTGGTGATGGATAGAGTGGATGTTGAAGGCTGATTGAGGAGACAAACTGGAGCAAGGAAGCTAGTTAATGATCTATCGCTGTGCTGTACAGTGTAACAGTTACTCATTGATAACATTCAAAATATAAAGGTAAATTATCCCCTGAAAGTCCCCAAAGCACAAGGGGCCAACCAAAACCAAAAAAAGTCAAAATCTGAGGAATTGCTTCTCCAATCAAAGGTTGATTCTCTCTTGCATTTGCTGTTAATAGGTTCACTACAAGCCTATGAGAAGCAAACATGGGACAAAGGCAGCCTCTTGGTGAAGCAGGATAGAGAAGGTGGAGTGGCAGCGATGAACAAGGCTGCTGAGGCCAAAATATCAAGGATAGAGGCCAGGAAGCGAGGCCAGGATGGGTTTCAAAGCTGCTGAACCGGTTGGTGCATGGGGCAAAGCTTGCATCCTCAGGGTAATATGAGGTTGGAAAGGATGTGAGGTACAGCAAAGGACCAGACAGAAGGAGGAGCTGCATGGGGGTTGAGAGAAGCTGCAAAGGTAGAGGGGAAAGTGACACCGCAAATGATGGGAAGAGGGGCTCCAAAGGAGTGAGGAGCTGCTAAGGGAGAGAGGGGCTGCAAAGCCTGCAGAAGTTCAGGAGCTACTCTACAGGGAAAACATATGGATTATATTGTAATGAACACTATCAATCAGCTAATTTAATACCGAACAGTTTTAATTAATTACAGTTTACATGTACATGTTTTTACATATCTAAGCATTTCCCAGCCTGTGAATCATTTGAAATGCAATAATTATTAGACAAACGCATAATGGCTTAGTTCATAGAATTACAGAATTGTCTGAAACAGAAGGAGGCCATGCGACGCATTGCATCTGCACCAGTCGTTTAAGCATTTTAACTTTGTGGCAAATCCTTACTTTTCCCCTTACTTTTGAATGCTGTTTCTTTTTAAATAATCACCAAATGCCTCTTGAATATGTCAACTAAACCTGCCTCCACCACACTTCCGGGTCATGCTTTCCAGAAACATCAACTACTCACCATGTGAAAAAAAGTTTTCTCACTTGGTATTTGCTTCTTTTGCAAAACAGTTTAAAACTGTGCCCTCTGGTTCTCGATCCTCTTACAAGCAGAGACAGTTTCTCCCTACTTACTCTGTCTGGATGCCTCATTATTTTGAAAACTTCTACCGAATCTCCTCCTAGCCTTCCTCTCACCAAAAGAAGCAGTCCCAACTTCTCCAACCTTTCCTCATAATTTAATTGTTTCATCCCTGGAAACATTCTCATAAACTTCTTCTGCACTCTACCCAATATTCTTCCCAACCTGTTTAGGACTATTGTGAATACAATATAGAAGTACACACAATGCTGTACCTGGGCTCTAACAAATTCAGCATACCTCCTTACTCTTATATTCTATATCCTGGTTATTGAAGCTTAGATTACTTTATCAATAGCTCATTCTACCTGTTCTGCCACCTTTAATGACGATGTGCCCATACACCCTTGTTCCTCGGTTCCTGCATGCCCTTTAGAATAGTACCTTGTATTTTACATTGTGTCTTGGTGTTCTTTGTACCAAAGTGAATCACTTTACATTTGTCTATATTTAACTTCATCTGCCACCTTTCCACCCATTCCACCAACTTGTCAATGTCTTTTTGCAATCCTGCACTGTTCCGCTTCATAATTTTCAATTCTCAAAGATTTGTGAATTATGAAATTGTCCCTTGCACGGCAAGATCTATATCATTAATATGTATCGGGAAAAGCAAGAGTTCCAATACCAACCCTTGGCGAAATCCACAACAAATCTTCCTCCAGCTCCAAAAAATCCCATTAATGCCTACTCTTCCTACCTCTCAACCAGTTTTGTATCCACATTGCTACTGTCCCTTTTATTCCATGACCTATTCTTTCCTCAAGTATATTGCATGGCATCGTATCAAACACCTTTTATAAGTCCACGTACACCACAGCAATCCTCTTCAAAAACCTTCAGTAAGTTAGTTGGCCATAATTTTCCCTGAACATATCCATGTTAACTCTTCCAATCAATCCATATATTTCCCCATGACTATTAATTCCAACACAAATAATTGTTTCCAGAAGTTTCCCCACCATTTAAGTTATCAGTGACCAGTCTGTAATTACTGTGCCTTTCTTTACAACCTGTTTTGAACAATGGTGTAATGTTTGCAAATTTTCAGTGCCCCAGCACCACACCCAAATCCAGATTCAGAAAGGACAACTTTCAATGTATTAAAAAATACAATCCTAATTTTAAACTAGTTTACCCCATATCTCACTGTGTCTGTAAATGCACCTGCCAGAATTGCGCGAACCCACCTGGATAAAAAAGGCGATAAAACCCTATGAACAGCAGCTATATCATCTCTTTGACCACCAAATGCATAAGCTTGTATTGCTACAGTATGAGGCTAAGAGGTAGTGTGATAGTAACATAAGTCGAATTGCAAAAAACAATTCCATTCCAGATTTATTAATTGACTCGTGGGGCTTTGAATTGCTAGTCCATTACACCAATTCTCCCATGCTATTGTACCTGTGATACAGAATCTCCATAGTCAGTTTTTATAATTCAGAGCTGGTTCATAAGGATATTGAAATGACTTCCGTTTTGGGAGCTGAACCTCTTCAGAAAGTTTCGTAAGATAACTGCACAGTGCCTGCTGCCAGAATTACTTCATCTTTCCTGAAATATTGTACATGAAGACAATGTTTCCCCCTTCCGGTGGCAAAATGTAGACACATTCTCTTTTAAGAGAGCTGTTGCCCTGTTGATTCTAAAGGGCAAAAAGGCAGTATAAATCCATGAGACAAGATGTTACCCTGTTAAACAACCAATGTGTCAGCACAATCTCATCAACTTCGCCTACATAAAGAAATAGAAAGGCCCAATTTTAACTTTCCTACTGCCTGGTGGAAACTTGACCAAGTAAGAAGCTGTTAAAATTAAAGACAATCAATTTACCACTTTAAGATTCCTCTGCACCCTGACTGTAACCTGCACTTTTGAGGTATCAACTAGATCAATAGCAAGAATGAAACAAATCCTTCCTTAAGTAAACAAGGTGGGCCCTGCTCACATCGCTGGTCCTGACCACCATGGTAGTGGGAGACCAGAGCAGGTAGTAGTAACAAAAGCCTCACCACCCGCAAAATCTCTGACTCCCAACCTCCACTGTAGAACAAAGAGGCCTGGAGGGACAGGGTAGAACTGATGAGGCCCAGCAGTTCACAGGTTTTGTGATGAGCCATGAAGAGCTGGAATGCCTCAGAATGCTCCATCCCCCAAGCTGTCTCCAAAAAGCCCAACCACCCATACTGACTGACCCCCCCAAACCCACCCTCCCCAATCACAGGCAGAATACAACACAAAGATTAGGAACAGGATTAGGCAATTCAGCCCCACTAGCTTGCTCCACCAGTCAAAAAGATAATGTTTTTACTGTCACTTTTATAACTGGCTGCGTAACCCTGTGGATCAAAAATCTTAATATACTCAAGACTGAGTTTTTCAATGATCCAGCCACCCTGTTCTCTGCGGAACAGAACGCCACAAGATAATCTGACGGAAAAAAATTACTCTTCCTCTCCATCATAAATGGAGACCCCTAATTTTTAAACTGTGTCCACAAGGGATAACATCGAGTTGAATCTTATATTTCCTGGCTAAGGGCAAGCTACACTGAGCTTTTCGGAGGGATTTTGCTGCAAGGCCTAGCAAGATTTCTTATAAAACCTGCCATCTTACCACGCATCATTCTGGAATAATTTGTTCTCACCATATACCCACTGAAAGTTCAGCATCCCTGCATCTATACTACCTTTAAAAGGCCACAGTGCACTTGAACAACCATCGGCAATCCGACAATGTCCCTCACTGGCAACATAACGGCACAGCAGCCACAAAGCCACGCTGCTTGAGAAACATAGCTGACACACCTTCACACATGCAGCCCCATCCTCTCACACCAGTTATTATTTAACGGCCAGACCACAGTTTACCAGCCCTCACCTGAATCCCATCTAACAGACTATCTAGGTCACTGTTACTCTTCCCCAATGCCCATTGAACACCGGCACATTGTTATTATCACAGACAGATAAGCATTTGAACAATTCCAACATGAACTTTTATTTGCGATCACAAAAAATAAACACAAACAAAATTAATTGAACCTGCAGGTCACCCCACCAATGCAAATCAAACGCTGGCATCTTGGAACAGTGACAATATTACATTCCGTGATGGTCTACTTCACCCTGCTGTCATTGAGTGGAAGAAGGTATAAATTAGGTCCTGTCTGGCTTCTAGCACCCAACACAACGAGCTCTGTAATGCACAAGGATAACTTCCTCCTCCTTCTCTTGTGTCCTCATCGTCCGCCTCAACATTGCTCCCACTTCCCCAGTTCCTCAACATCCAACTCATCGCCTCATTGCCTGCTCCAATAATGCACAGCACAGCAGGTCAGGATGAGGCGGCACACCCTGACTAGATAAACCTGCTGTACCCAGACCAGTCCAAGTAACAGAACAGTATCTTCAGCAGCCTGATCATCTGCTCCACTACAGCCTGGTCCAAGCATGGGCTGTATTCTATCTGTGCTCTGCATCATTTAAGGATTTGTAAAATTGTGCCATCAGGCGTGGTGGCATTGGGTAGCCCTTGTCCCGCAATAACCAAGCTTGTCAGGCACCTGGATTCTTAAATATACAAAATATGTGACAGTCTCCCAGAATATTGGAGTCGTGGCAGCTGCCAGGGCACCGGACACACATCCTCAGGAATTGATAACAGATTACCTGAACATTTAAGGAATGGAACTCCTCCCAATGATAAATGTTGCAGTGTTGTGATACAGCCTTCTCGGTGCCACCTGTCTCATCTGGGGCAAGACAGCTTTGTTCCAGAGTCGTACTGCCCAGGATGCAGCATTGAACTTGTCATAGAGAAACAAAATAAATTGGAGTGATCTTGCACAAATTGGTCACTGACTTGACACATTAGTGAGAACCAGACCAAGAGATCCCACTCAGGTCACCCGTCACTCCCTAGAAGAAGCCAGCTGCACAGAAGTTCAAATCAGTTATCATCTTCGCAGCCACCAAGTGAAGATGATCTCCAACTCCTGCAGTACTGAAGTCCTGCTCCAGCATCTGGCATAGTTCCATCACACAGTGTCCAAAGAGATATGCACCCTGCACTGACACTGTGCCTTAATCATCTCCCGGAAATGGTGTCAGGACCATAAAACCCCAGAGCTGAAACCTCTCCCTGATGAGCATGCTCCTTGCATTCCACAGCAGTCTGCTGTTAGTCTTGGGCTTGCCACCTTGTTCTCATGCATTCACTTTCTCCTTTTTGGGATGGCTGCCACAGCAACCAACATCCTACCAGTGGCTGAGCACAAGACTCTTGCTTTAAACAACCTATGCCAGGAATATCTAGAGCAAAAGAGATTCTTAGGTCTCAGAACTGTGGGTGATGGCATTCCCTGCAGGTGAGGGCAGTGCACACTCCTCCAAACACACTCCTCCAATAATGGGGCCCATGTCTCCATTCAGCTTCAGCCTCAGCATGTGCACCGAATTGGTGCACACTCCTCCAAACAGTGAAACATGCTGGACCCCAATAATGGGGCCCATGTCTCCATTCAGCTTCAGCCTCAGCATGTGCACCGAATTGGTGAAGGTACCATCTTGGCTGAGTGACCAAAACATTACAATCGAAGGGAGTGCGTGAGCTCCTGACATCTTTCCATCCCAGATCCACATCAATCATTTAACTTTTCATTGCACTCAGTGCAGACCACCACTAAGCTTACATGACAGATCATGAATCAATGGTCTCCACCTCCCAGCCTGGAATCCCCCACTCCTCTGGCAGTGATTCCCCTACAGCTCCTATAGGCCTTTCTTGCACTCTCCTAAATGACTGACAAGGATCACCAGGACTATATTCATCCCAGACCTCTGATCAACTTCAGCAAACAGTCCCTACTTGACCAGATACCTGGCCACTGTCTTTGTTGCTGTTGGCTTTTACAGGACTGAGCATTGACCACATCCTGAACTCAGACAGATCCCTTGCCCTGGACCATGGGCAAAATGTGCCCATGACTGATGGCACTGGGATCCCCTTACAGGCAGCACCTTGAGTGGGCTGATGACTAGCCTCCACCCACTTTCAGACTTGGTCATTTTGTTAAATAAATGTGTCATGTATTTGTCACCCAGGCAGCTGGCATATGCTATTGATGTTAGATTGCTATCTCTGTGTTCAATACAGCAAAACAACCCCCACCCCCGAGACAGATCCCTACTGTCAAACATGACATGTAGCTTGTCACTATGTCTATACAAAAGAGCATGTTAATTCAGTAGTACTGATAGTCTTTGCCACTGGCTGAGGTGCCAACACATGGCAAGACAAGCCATGGATGCTGTGGGCATGCAGGCAGACACAAAATGAGCAAATGCTAAGAGAACAATCAATCAGCCCAGGGATGCAGGCTGGTCCATTCTGAAAGCTTAGTTCGTGCCCCTGCGCACAATATGTCCTTGCAGCAGCCTTTCAATGCTAGTTGCTGGTACATCCTGCAAGACAAGTTTGTGCTTCCCAACCATCCTTCAAGTGGATCACAGAAGCGCCACAATCATCATGAGAGGTTGACAAATGTCGGGTGCCAATGTCCAATGACAAGGCAGCGTGCAGATGGTGGCCATGGATCATGCTGTTTGTTGTTGAACAACATGGAGGCTCCTGAGCTGAAGTCACCAGGTACCCACTCTGACTTGCACGTCAAGATTTCTCAGAATCTAGCTTGTTTGACAAGACACAAAGCATGTTATGGCTATTTACAAAAATGTGTCAGGGTTGAAAATTTAAGCTATGACAAAACATTGGACAGTCTGGAGTTGAAGAGGAGGATGAGGGGTTATTTAAAGTAGAGGATGAGGATTATTTAATCTATGTGTTCAAAATAATGAGGGACTTGGATAGAGTGACAGGGAAATCTTGTTTTCTGTAGGAAAGAGATCAGATATTGGAGTTGCAGATTTATTGTTAATGGTAGAAGGATTAGAGGGAACATGAGGAAAATGTTTTTCACTCAGAAAGTGGTGGGTGCCTGGAATTTCCCCAATTTGATATTTGAAGAGAAACCTTCAACTCACATGAAAAGAATTTGGATCTGCATCTGAAGTCTTGTAGATTTGTAGGATCAATTGTTTAAACATGGGATTAGAATGAGCGATTAGTTTGTTCAGCTGATGTAGACACCATGGGCTGAATGGCCTCTTTCTATGCTGCAACTTTTCTATAGTACTAAAGAAATACTTTTGACAATTTTGAGACCGTTTTGAGACAGGTGAGGTTTAATGTGAAACAGTCTGGTGTCCACTTTGGTAAGCAGAATTGAAAGGCAGACTATAATCTAAGTGGAGAAAGACTTCAAGAAAGGTGCAGCAAAAAACATCCTGGTGTTCTTGTGCATGAAACACGAAAACAAGTTACAGGTACAACAAATTAAGAAGGCAAATGGAATTTTGACCATTATTGTTCAACAGTTAGCTTTTAAAAATAGGGAAGTCTTGTTACAACTGTGCAGGTATTGGTGAAGCTGCATCTGGACATCTACATACTGTTTTCATACCCGTGCTTAAGAAAGGATCTACTGCAATTAAAGGTAGTTCAAAGGAGATTCATCAGGCTGATTCCTGGGATGGGCGCTTTGACTTATCAAGAATGGCTAAACAAATAATGCCTTTTTCATTAGAGTTTAGACCATAAGACTTAGAAACAGAAGTAGGCCATTCAGCCCATCAAGACTGCTCCATCATTCAATTAGATAATGACTGATCTGATAATCCTCAATACTTTCCTACCATTTTCTCCATAACCCCTCATTTCCTTACAGCTTAAAAATATGTCTACCCCAACCTTGAATGTACTTAATGACCCAGTCTCAACAACCATCTGTGGTGAAGAATTCTACAGATTTACAACGCTGCAAGAGAAGAAATTCATGCTCATCCCTGTCTTAAATGTGCAACCCCTTATTCTGACATTATGCCCTATAGTCCAATACTCTCCCACAGGGGGAAACAACCTTTCCACAGCTACCCTCTAAAGTCCTTATGGAATCTTGTACGTTTCAATAAGGTTAGCTCTCAGTCTTCTATATTCCAACAAATACATGTCAAACCTACACAACCTCTCCTTAGTCCCTCCATACCCGGTATCAGTCTAGTAAACTTTGCTGGACTACCTAAAATGCCAGTGTATCTTTCCTTAGATAATGGGTCCAAATCAATTGACAGTTTTCCAGCAGTGGTCTGACTGATGCCTTGTATAGTTTTAGTAAAACTTCCCTATTTTTTATATTTAAATGATATTCAATTCCTTTATTAATCGAACATAGAACAGTACAGCAGGAACAGACCTTTCAGTCCACGTCTGTGTCCAACATGATGGTATTCTAAACTAATCCCAATGGCCTGCATATGGTCAAATCCCTCTATTCCCTGTCTATTCATGTGTCTATCTAAATGTCTGTTAAATTTACTATTTTCCTTTTGATCTTCCTGCCACAGTGCTTATCTTTATATTTCTCCACATTATAGTCCATCTGTCAATATAATTGTGGATTCTTATGGCACACCACTACTTAAAAGTTGCCATTCTGAAAATGTTTCCCTATCCCAACTCTCTGTCTCCTATTAGTTAGCCACTCTTTTATTCACACTAACACACTGTCTCTGACACCATGGAGTTTTTACTTTATTAAGTAGCCCCATGTGTGGGACCTTTTCAAATGATTTCTGAAAATCAAAATATATTATGTCAATTGCTTCCTCTTTATCTATCCTGCTTGCTACCTCCTCAAAGAATTCACGTAAATTTGCCAAGCATGATTTTCCCTTCAGGAAGCCATGCTGACTCCGATTATTTTAAGCATTTCTAAGTGCCCTGTTATTACATCCTTTATAATAGATTCTAACATTTTACCAATAGCAAACGTTAAGCTAACTTACCTGTAGTTACCTGGTTTTAGTCTCCTTCCCTTTCTAAATAAAGATGGTACACTTGCTTTTCAAATCCTCCTGGGTTTTCCAGCATCTAAGGATTCCTGAAGATTACCACCAGTGCATCCATTATCTCTGTAGTTACTTCCTTCAATATCCGAGGATGAATCCCAGGACATCCAGAGGACTTATCAGTCTTTAGCCCCATTTGTTTCCCTTCCACTTTTTTCTCTCGTGGTAGTTATTTTATTTATTTCCTTTCCTCATTTTGCTCCTTGAATATTTAGTAACTTTGGAATGCTAGTTGTGTTTTCTACCTTGAAGATTGATGAAGAAGTCATTTCCTAGTTACCCATTATAAGTGTTGGTTTTCAAATCTTTGCCAATCTTCTAGCTTACCATGAATTTTTGCCACATTGTATATTTTTTCTTTCAATCTGATGTTGTCCTTAACTTCCCTGGTTAATCCTGGTTGGTTTATCCCTTTCTTAGAATCTTTCTTCCTCACTTGAATATGTTGTTGCTGTGAGCAATTAACATTTTTCTGAAATGTTTGCCACTGTTCCTCAACCGCCTTGCTACTAAGCTGCTCCCCAGTCTACTCCAGCCAGCTTCACACTCATTCCTTTGTAATTACCCTTATTTCAGCTTAGCACAGTTGTTTCAGATCCAAGTTCCTCCCTCTCAAACTGCATGCTAAATTCTACCATGTTATAGTCGCTATTTCAGAGGGGATCTTTTACTCTGACATCATTTATTACACCTACCTCAGATCCAAAAAAGCCTCATCCCTGGTTAGATTCACCAAATATGGTTCTAGGAAACTATCACAAATACACAAATGAGTTCTTCCTCAGGGCTTCTCCTGCCAATCTGACTACACCAGTCTAGACTCATCCATGATTAATATACAGCCTTTCTTGTTGTATGCCCTCATTATCTCCTGATTTATTCTCTGTCCCACCATATAATCACTTTTTGGGGTCTATTGATTACTCCTACCAATGTCTTCTTTCCACTTTGTTTTACTCAGCAAAATAAGGGATGATCTTATTGAAATATACAAGATTCAAAAGGAGCTTGACATAATGGATGTTGAGAAGATGTTTCTGCTAGTGAAGCTATAAAGAATTATAAGGTAATTGTTATGGAATAAGACCTTAAGACATAGAAGCAGAAATAGACCATTCAGTCCATCTCTGGTATTCAATGATATCATGGCTGATATAATAATTCTCAACTGCACTTACCTACTTTTTCCCCAGAACCTTGAATATACCTATAACAAGGCCAGTGCCAGTTTTGTTGTCCAAGTTGAGAACAACTATTAAAAATCCCAAGATAAAAGACATTATTCAGGCATACAGACCATTGAAAATTTTTTTTTAAATGAAACACTATGCTTTAAAATTTCTATGCATTTCCAAGGAGATTTGAGAAACGTGAAACCTATTGAGCCAGATTCCTCGATGGGTGGAAAACTCATGTTGATAGCCACTCCAGTCAGGTTTTTTCTTGAATAAAAAGAATAGAGCTCTACATTTCTGAGAGGAGATTTCACTCAGGGCTTTCTCAGAAATGTGGGGACGTACTCCCAATAAAGGAAAAGTAGGGTCTGGCAGGGGTGTCTGAGGCCAAATGTAAGGAGGGAACAACTGGATGTTATTGGAATAAGACTTTGACAAGAAAAGTATATGCCTGGACTCTGGCTAACTGAACTTTAACCTGTGGTGTTCAATGACATGCTGCAGTGATCAAAACCACTGCCCTGTCCTCATACTGTATACAGTTTATGTTTCCTTGTTCATCATCAGCTGTATGGAGTTCAATGGGTGAAGAGGAAAATGTTATCCCAAGCTCTATGAACAAAACCCCTCTACAAAAATTGCAATCTGCTGTACAAAAAGGGTGTGACTGTACAGGGTACAAGGTTCTTTACTGAGGAAGCTACTACATGGAAAATATCAGAGTTGAGTGCGGTTCCAGTCCATGCCACAACACGCCACTAACCCTAAACAAAATCACAAATAGCATCCTCTATCATGGCACCTTAGCTCCTCATCCTCACTGCAAATTTAAACAATGTCATTGGCACCTTTTCACTGGAATTGTAGCCAAAGCATTTCCATCCCTGGTTTCTCTTTCCACGCTTGGAGTTGCCCAAGTATCTAGGCTTAGACACATTTCATTCTCATCCATAAATATATCTGTGACACTATCTGCAGATTTAAGGGCAGTTTTCACATGTATGACACAAAGATCCACCTCTCTGCCCATTACTTCACCTGTGTTGTCACATGTGAATTACCAGGTTTGGCAGTTAAACATTCGGAAACCTCATGTTTATCATCATTGACCCTCACATACACTGTGACTTCACTGCTGATTCCTTCCCTCTCCTTGACCATGACACTCAGGCTATTCACTCCTTGACAGAGTTCTTCACAGCCTAACTTCACATCCACAACCTCAAGTGCCTCCAACCCTGGACAGGCTTGACATCCACCCATGCCTCTGACACGTTCTTTCTCAACTATTCCAAGAAAACACTTCAAAGAAACTCTAAAGGTTTCTTGAAGCACAGTGGAATTAATAACAGGTAGGGCATGCTGCCAGTCATTCAAAATGGCAACAACTTATCCATTAAGCTGCATCATACTCTGGGCCAAACTGATTTAATTATGAGGCAGAGCAGCAGCAGAAAAAGAAAGAGAAGGAAACATATCCTACATTCCGTATTCCATTACCTCATGAGACATTCTGCATCATGTGCCCAAAAGATCTGCATGCTGGAATAGTTGAGAAAGCCTGTTTGATCAAGTGAAGGCCACTGCCAAAACCCACAATCCTAAGTAGATGTCATCTTTGAATCAAGGGATATCATTGATGATTTTCTGATGATTCGGGGTAAAGTATTTAGGATGGAGATGAGGAGACATTTTGTCACTCGAAGAGTGGTGAGACTGTGGAATTCATTACCAGAGGAAGCAGTTGATGCCAAAACACTGAATGTATTCAACAGATGGCTAGATATAGCACTTGGGGCACATGAGATCAAAGGCTATGGGGAGAAAGCAACTATTGAGTTGGATGATCAACCATGATCGTAATGAATGGTGGAGCAGGCTCAAAGGTGCAGGAGGAAGCCATTCGGCTCTATTTTCTATGTTTCTATCCTGCAGTAAATCCCATTTTCCTAGCCTCGCTGCCCTACATTTAATCCCCAATACCTCCAATTTAAATTCTCACTACATGATGGTGGTGTTGGCGCATCCAACTTAAAACTAGGTTGCCATTCCTAACTGCTTCTGTCACTGTACTTACACCAAAAGGACCTCAGTAGTTCAAGAAGAAGACTACCACCAATTAGGGATGCTTTGCAACGAATGCAATCATTGCAAGCTACATCCAGGTCCCATGAAACAATGAAATTAGATTATTTGTGGAAAATGTTTCCTCTCAACAATGCAACTAGAAGTAGGGAACACAGCTTAAGAACAAAAGGTTTCTCTTTTTAAATGGAGTTAAGAGAAAGCCTCCCTTTCTTTGAATTGTTACTCTTTGGAATTCTCTTTCCCAGTGAGCAATGGAGACTGGATCATTGAATTTATTCAAAGCTGAGTTAGAAGGATTTTTGATTGACAGCAACTGGCAGGATCAGTAGGGTTAAAGGTTCTCCTGGTGAGAAACTGGATGACATCAATGAGGCTTGTTTTATTCTTGGGTAATGGTGGGTAGGTCACCAATGGCCTCAGCACCTTTCAATCAAGGAAATACACATCTAACAGAATTCTTACTCTAATAAGAGAAAACTGCTAGGGTGAGGACAGGACCAGCCCCTGGGTGACATGATGGCCACAGCTGAATAATACTCCCCATCGAGATAGACCCAAGCTGTACCAGAAACCAGCAAGTGCGCTTGAGTATGTGCAAGTAGCTAAAGACTGGGGAGCGGGGTGGCTGGTACTATTAACACAACACTGGACAGTGATTCGAGTGCAGAGGGGGTCTGTAGAGAGGGGAATGTGTAAACTGAAAAAAGTTCCACAGCAATAGGAAATTGTATTTGATCTCATGCCATCGAAACACTCAATAAACAAGAACCGGCTGCAATATGAAGCTTACAGGAACGGCTGTGTATAGGAAATGGCACGCAGCCAGGAAGCAGACAGCAGGGGAAGGCGGTTAATGACAGGGCACTGGGTCCCCTCCCAACTTCACTAACCTTCAGTTACATGCGGCTGCAGTTTCCGCAACATCTTCTTGAATCCTTGCGGTTAAAGCTTGATTCCCAAATTTCAGACCCAGGTTAAATTGGGATTCTGGGCTAACAGCACACATATTCCTGTCACCAAAACATCCAGAGGCTGTTTGATGTATTACCTTCTCCCTCCCACCTCAGCATCTCTTGCATCTTCCCTCTATCATCTGGGTATCAAAGCTGTTCAGACAAGAGCTGGGCTCTGCTGCATCCCAGGGAAGGTTTTCCAAAGGTTCCGACTCCTCAGAGGACACAGGATCCCACAGCCTTGTGGGAGGGAAGACTGTGAGCTCTCAGCCATTATTCCTTAATCCCTTAACCTCACCTCGCATCCTTCTACAACAGCAACAAAGACATCCCTTATTTGTTTCGCATCTTCCGAAACCTTCTCTGCCGCCTCGGGAGCCGGAATGACACCAATCCTGTTTGCAGTGCCGGGGAAAATCTGCATTTCTCCGGACGCAAGAAGAATAACGAAACCTGCAGCAGCCTGCTTTGCTCATCAGTGACCTTCCCTCCCCACATCACTTAAACCTATCGACTGATACCCGTTTTAAATTTTTTCTCTCCGTTTTTGGGGTGACGGGGCAGTTACCTTTTGTAGTCGCTGGAGAAGATACCCCCGCTAGCCGGGTCGTGTCCATATTCGGGCTCCCCCAGGGACGAGCCTTTCTCGTCGTTGTAAGCGGGGCCACTCGACATGGTGCTGAACGGACAGCGAGCTCGCTCTTTGCGCGAGGATCTGGCGCTCAACCGACAAACAGTTGTGGGGGGAGGGGCGGGGAAAGGGCGGGGCGACTCGCTGTCTTCAGTCGTCGGGAAGGGAGGGTGCGTCCGAGAGAATGCCTTTCGCTCTGACGTCAGAGAGAGTGAGGGAAATGGGCGTGCGTCGATGCCGGTCACGTGTCGGGGGAACCGATTCTCGAAGAAATGGCCCTCAACCTCATAGCGAGGCAGAGGCAGGTACTATCACGCCATTTAAGAAGTACGTAGGTCGACAGCTGAAACACCATTGGCATCCAAGGCCTTGGGCCAAGCTTTGGAAAATGGGACGAGGTGGTTAATGGCCGGCACTGACACGATGGGCCGAAGGCTCACTTTCCACGCTAGAAGACACTGATTATTTTTTGAAGGTGGACAAATTCTTGGGCAGCATGGGGTTGACAGGTGAAAAATGGGCATGGGGTATTGGCAGAATTGTGGAGCTGAGGTTATCAGATCAACCGCCATTTAATTCAGCGGTGAAACAAGTTTGTGGGGCGGGATAGCCTGCTCCTGCGCGTGTTCAGCGTCCAGGAAACCGTTACTTTTCTATTGACCACCCTCTCATTCCTTCATTCACTCACTTTACCTTCAATCTCTCACTGATTCTAAGGGAGTGGGGAAGTCAGAAGTCACCCTTCAGAGGGAACCTTCCTTACTTTGCAACTTCAGAGGGATGAAACAGCTTTTAGAAAAAGTAATTTGTGGAAATGAACATATTATTCACATTGGAGCACAATTTTGAGTCCATCACCTCTTCAGCCCATCATTTATCATCATTAGGCCTATAGGCTTGAATGTTTTGACATTTCAAATGCTCATCCAAGTACATTTTAAAGATTGTTACGTAACCTGCCTCAACTTATCTTCCCACCAAGTGCATTCCAGGTGAAATTATTTTTCCTAAAATCCACTTTAAACATCTGGCTTTCACCTTAAACTTCTGTTCTCTTGTTATTGACCTTTCTGACCTCATTACGGCCTTGATTTAAATGTAGACAAAAGCACTGACCGTAAAACCACAAGATATAAGAGCAAAATTAGGCCATTCAGCCCATCGAGCTTGCTCTACCATTCAATCATAGCTGACGTGTTTACCAATCTCCTGCCTTCTCCCTGCTCTTAATCCCGCCCTTACCAATCAATTTAAGAGAAGGTGATGGCTTAGTGATGTTATCACCAGTCTATTAATCCAGAGACCCAGGTAATGTTCTGGGGATCTCGGTTCGACATGTGCCATGGAAGATAGTGGAATTTGAATTCAATTTTTAAAGAAATCTCAAATTAGGAGTCTAATGGTGACCATAAAGCCATTGTTGATTGTCAGGAAAAACCCTTTTTTTTAAGGAAAAGAAATAGAGATGTACAGCACAGAATCAGACCCTTCAGTTCAACTTGTCCATTGCCAACCAGATATCCTAAATTATTCTAGTCCCATTTGCCAGCATTTGGCCAATATCCCTCTAAACCCTTCCTATTCATATAACCATCCAGATTCTTTTTAAATGTAATTGTAGCAGCCTCCACTACTTGCAGTTGCAGTTCATTCCATACATGCACCACCCTTTGTGTGAAAATCTTTTTTAAATCTTTCCCATCTCACCTTAAACCTGTACCATCTAGTTTTGGACTTATCTACCCTCGGGAAAAAACCTTGACTACTCACCCTATCCATGTCCCTGGTTTTATAAATTTCTATAAGGTCACCCTCAGCCTCCAATTCTCCAGGGAAAATAGCCACAGCCTATTCAGTCTCTCCCTCTAGTCAAACCTTCCAGCCTTGGCAACATCCTTGTAAATCTTTTCTGAACCCTTTCAAGTTTCACAACATCTTTCCTACAGCAGGGAATCTGCCAAACTTACCTGGTCTGGCCTAGATGTGACTCCAGACCCACAGCAGTGTGGTTGACTCTTAACAATTAAGAATGGGAAATGAATGCTGGCCTAGCCGATGATGCCCATAATATATGAATGAATTTAAAAAAGAACTGTCTATCTCTGTTTTAAATACTTGGCTGCACAGTCCTCTGTAATAATGAGTTACACAGATTAACCACCTTCTGGCTGAAGGAATATGACACCTAAAGGGTTATACCTTCAGTCTGACACTGTGCCCTCAAGTGCTAGTCTCTCCTACTAGTGGAAACATCTATCCAATCCTGTCAGTATTCTGTAAATTTCAATCAGATCCTGACTCATCCTTCTAAACTCTATTGAGTACAGACCCACAGTCCTAAACCGCTTCCCATATGAAAAGCCTTTCATCCTGGAATAATTCTTGTAAACCTCCTCTGCACCCCCTCTAAGGCCAGTGCCTCCTTCCTTAGATATGGGGCTCAAAACTGCTCACAATATTCAAAATGAGATCGGACTAGAACCTTATACAGCCTCAGCAGTACCTTTCTGCTCCTGTATTATAGCCTTCATGAATTGAATGTCAACATTGCATTTGCCTTTCTAACTGCCAATTGAACCTTCATGTTAACCTTAAGAGAATCCTAACTAGGACTCCCAAGTCCCTTTGTGCTTCAGACTTCGAAAGCCTCTCCCCATTTGGAAAATAATCTATGCCGCTGTTGTTCCTACCCAAGTGTATAATCTCTCACTTTCCCATGTTGTATTCCATCTGCCACTTCTTTGCCCACTGTCTAGCCTTTCCAAGTCCTTCTGCAGCTTTCCTGCTTCTTCAACACTACCTGTTCCTCCACCTATCATCTGCAAACTCGGCAACAATGCCCTCAGTTCCTTCATCCAGATTGTTAGTGTGTAATATGAATAATTGTGGTCCTCCACTAGTCACTGACTGCCACCCTTCTATTTTTCCATTCCCCAATCTTCTATTCATGCCAGTATTTTGCACCTAACAAATAGCCTCCTTTTTAGCAACTAAATTCCAGAGGTGGGGTGAGGTGAGAGTGATAGCCCTTGTTATCAAGGTCACATTGGACCAAATGTGACATCAAAGAGTTCTAGCAAAACAACAATCAATGGGAATCGGGGGCAAACTCTCTTCAATCTGGAGCCATACCTGGCACATAGGAAGATGGTTGTGCTTGTTGGAGGTCAATATGTGTGCCAATACTGAGGGATTGCCTCAGGGGTAATGGGGTCAGAGTTATGGGAGTACCACCTCATTGAAGGGTCAATACTAAGGTATTGCAGCTCTATCAGAGGGTCACTACTGAGGGAGTGCGTTATTTTCAGAGGGTTACTATTGAGGTGTTGCAGCACTGTCACATGGTCAGAACTGTTAGAGGGCATGATTATTAGAGGATCAATACTGAGGATCAATATGAGTGTCATACTGAGGGAGTGCTTCATTGTCAGATGGTCAGTACTGAGGTGTTGCATCACTGTCAGATGGTCAGCATTGTTGGAGCGCATCTACCACCGATCACTGAGGTGGTGCCACTGGACATTGGCCTCCAGGAACACAAACCGCCTTCTATCACCATCCTCTATGCCAAGTTGCCCTAGATCCTATGTGCCTTTACATTCTTTATCAATCTTCCTTTTGAGACCTTGTCAAAGACTGCTGAAATCCACATAATCTGCATCAACTGTCCTACCTTCATCCAAACACTTGGTCACCTCTTCAAGAAATTCAACCAGATTTGTTAAGCCTCCTCTGACAAAACCATACTATCTATCCCTGATCAAACCTTGCTTCTCTAAATGGTGATTAATTCTCTGCTCTCTGACAGTTTCTTTACCACTGATGTGAGATTTCACCTTCTTTTGCCGATCACCTTAAATCTGGTTCTCGATCCTCCCACCAAAAGAAAAATTTTCCCCACTTACCTCTGCCCATATCCTTCATGTTTATGAACACACCTCTTGTCAAATTTCCTCTCAAACTTCTCCCACCCAAGGAAACAGTCTCAACTTCTCTAATCTATCCACATAATTGAAGTTTCTCATACCTAGAACCATTTTCTTCAATCTTTCCTGCACCACACCCCTATGCTGTCACCTTCTTACTGTAATGCAGTTACCGTAGGTGTCAGTATATACACTAACCTTTGATTCATCAAGAAACCATCCAAGAACAGAGGTCAATGTCTTCCCAAATTTGAACGTGAACTATGAAGGGACCAAAGTTATGACAGATAAATTGCTGATGACACAAAGAAAGAAAGGAAAGTGAGTTGTGAAGAAGACATAATGAGCCTACAAAGGTATATAGATAATGAGTGGGCAAAGATCTGGCAAATGGGGTATAATGTGGGAAAGTGTGAAATTACCCAATTTGGCAGAAAGAATGAAAAAGAAGCACTTTATCTGAATAGTGAGAGGTTGCAGATCTCCGAGATGCAAAGATCTGGGTGTTCTAGTAAATGAATTGCAGAATGTTAGCATGCAGGTACAGCAAGTAATCAAGAAAGCTAATAGAATGTCATGTTTTATTATGAGAGGAAATGAATACAAGTGTAAAGAGGTTATACTTCATTTATACAGGCATTTGTTGCAAGACCACATCTGGAGTACGATGTTCAGTACTGGTCACTGTACTTACAGACAGACTAGGCTTATAACCTCTGGAGTTTAGAAGAGTCAGAGATGTCTTAATTGAAACATAATATCCTGAAGGGACTTGACTGGGTGGATGTTGAAAGGATATTCAGAATCTAGAACTAGGGACCATCCATTTAAGATGCAGGTGAGAAAAAGTTTTTTTTCTCAGATGGTTGTGAATCTTTGGATTACCTTCCTCAAAAGGAAGTGGATGCAGCATCTTTAAATGTTTTTTTTAAGGCAGTGGTAGATAGATTCTTGATTATCAAGAGGATGAAAGATTATCAGGGATATGCAGGAATGTAAAGTTGAGGTTAAAATCGAGATCAGTCATTATCCTTTCGAATGGCAGAGCAAGCTTGAAGGACCAAGTAGCTTATTTTTGTTCAAATGTTAGTAACTGTCAGGTCCAATGAGGTGATTGTCATAGTGAAATGCCATCAACATCCAATGTGCGGTATATTAAACTCCTATGTATCGTTGCAACATAACCCATATCACCTGCATGAATACTTGTGCCCAGCTATAGGACTGGTAAGTAAAACATGCATTTGTGGGGTGACAAATTGAGGCCAGTTATTGATACAAATTTAATGTGTTGTGACTAAAAAGGAGGTTGACTTATATTTCGAGTATTTGCAAAAACATGACTTGGGATCAGAAAAATGAGAATTGTTTTACATGCTGAGTTGATTTACATGCTACAGTTTATGGTACTGAATTCTCCTTGAAGGGATGAGCTTTAATTTATATAGTGCCTTAAATTGCTTTTTTACACAAAAGTAAAAGACAGAGGATACTGAATCTCTGAAATGGAGAATAACAGAAAATACACCAGGTCAGGCAGCCTCTGTGGAGAGAGAAACAGAGTTAACATTTCAGGTATGTGAATTTTCACCAGAAGTAGCCACTGTTGCAAGGGAAAAGATACAGGAGCCAATTTGTGCACAACAAGATTCCACAAACCACCATGAGGTGAATGACCTATGGACCCAAACCTAATGCCAAATGAGTAGTGCCTGCCATGAGCAGAGAGGCCTGGGACCTCTCTGAAATCAGACATCAAATATAATAATGGGGGAACCACAGACTGAGTCACATACCAGCTCCTGATCTGCAAATTAATCTGAACTTAATGAAATGTTACTATTAAATTTGTTTTTAGTTCACACACACTGGTGCCTATCCCGCTAAACAAGAACAGGCTTTGTCAGATCTTCTCCAACTGGTAAAGGGCTTCCAGCTAACATAGTGAAGAGGCCAAATACCTATTTTTGTCATTTGTCCTGGGTACTTGTTAAAGGTCCTCACAAATTTAGCGGTGGGAGCTGAGGGATATGGAAATGTAAATATTATAATGTTACACACTGGTAGAATCAGAGATAGGGCTAGATGTAGAGTCAAGGGTTGTAACAAAGGTAGTCTACATCATCATTGGGAAGTGATGACAATTAGAAGATGGTTCTCTCCAGCAGCCTCATGGTAGAGGCAAAGGTTTGTCTTGTGCGTAGTTAGTACTTAACATGTTTGAATAAAAGGTAATGTTTGTTGACAATGGAGACTTCTGCAATCATCACCAGCCCCACTCCTGGATACAACCAAAGAAAAGTTTTAATGACCAAAGTTCATGTGGGTCAGTCCTGAATAATGAGTCATAACACATGCCATTTCTACCCCATATGTTTGGTGGTGCTGATTGAAAGTAAAGTATTGGACGGGGCACCAGCAGAACTGACCTGCTCTCCTTCAAACAGTGTCAGGGCGTATTTTCCATCCATCTGAAGGCAGAGGGTAACTATGCTCAATGGAAGGTTGTGCAACATACAATCCATGGGCCAGTAGGTTGCCTGCCAAGACTTCATATCCAGCCCATGGAGCCAGTATCCAAAATACAGTTCAGTGAAAGTGAAGTGTTCTGCAGGGAGCTGCTCATCCAATCACAGGCCATTTATCTCCTAGCTTTGTTTTATTGAGCCTTTCAGCAGCAAATGTGGTAGGTAATCATTCTGTTGTTGGAGAGTAGCAAATAATGCAAAGTTGAATGGCTTCAGACAGCCTGAGGCCTTAACATAGGAGTTTCCTGGCAGTTCGTTCCATTGGGGACAATTGGAAATAGAGGGTCTGAGGAAGAGGCTAGGGGAGAGAAGAGTGTGCAGAAGGAGATGAATGGAAAAGATTGCCTGTTGGGTGGTTGTAGGAGGGAGGTGCTGAGAGAAACAAAACTGTCATTCTCCATTGTAAGCGAGGACCCAATCCCCTAAAGAATTACAGGAGTTTAAATGATGACACAGTACAGTAAGGCCATAAGTAGTGCCATTTGCAGCAAGAATGATACCAAGGAGAGCTGGAGTGGTAGACAAGCCAGAGAGGAACTGCGGTATTAATCTTAAAAAAAACCCCAGGCCATTGTCTGGCACAGCTAGTACGATGCAGGAGCAGGAAATATGGTGAAGATGCCCAAGTTTCGGAAGAATAAAGGACAGAAAGGCTTAGTTGTTTAGGGATTGTGGCAGGTGAGAACCAATGAGAGAAAAAGCTGAAGGCAATTTTGGGAGTGGTAGACCATGAAACTTGGAGGGAGGTGGGTGCAGTACTGGACTTAGGGTGATTATGAGGTAGCAGGGAAGAAGATGTGGTCACTTACTCTTGCAGAATACAGAAGATCATTCGCTTTCCTGTAGAATGGAGAGATGAAATGACTGGGAGATAAATAGATAGATAGAGAGAGAGAGAGAGAGAGACTGTGAAAAAAATACTGGGAGATAGAGTATGTTCCTTCACACTGTAGATACTGCACTGCCTGGGTGCCTATGTCAGACCAATCTGGCAGTGTCTGGTGCCAAGGTACTGAAGAAATAGGACAACCCTCATCTCCGCCATCCTGGCTCCCAAGACTTCCATGTCACTATCTGCAGACTGGGATGCTAACTTCCTTTTGTAGGTCATCTTCTTTAGATTTGTAGTTGAGGGTCAAGGGCAGATCCTGGCTTGTCACATTGAAATAGTGGGCAGCTGGGCTTAAAATACGGTATGAACACAGGAACATCTCAGCATCCTGTGACCACAAAGTTATGTGAGTGCAGAGATGCAGAGGCAGCATGCATAATTAAGTGAATGAATGACAAAGAATTGCATAGGAAGAGTTACCAAGGCTGAATGAGGGACATACTCCATGAAACTGTCTGAAATTGACACTTAGCCCAATAAGGAAAATCTCAGTGTTTGTTCAGTGTTCACATTCTCTCGAAAGGAAAACAGTTAATTTAAGAGGCATTTAGACAGACATATAAATAAGCAGGCAATAGAGGGATCTGACCATGTTCAGGCAGATGGGATTAGTTTAGACTGGCATCACAGTCAACACAGACATGGTGAGCCAAAGGGCCTGTTCCTGTGCTGTACTGTTCTATAGTCAATGTTAGACAAGTGGCTTTCTCATTGTACTGCATCAGTTCAAAGTTCTATGCATAAATGGAAATGACGTGAGAACTTTTTCTTATTTCAAAAATACACTTTCTTAATAAAAAAATCTCTTTGTCTGTGTACATTGACACAAAAGCAGTTTGGTTCTGCACAGTTGCATATCAAGCAAACAAAACAAAGCATTGAACTTTGACTGTACCTCATCAGTGGCATTCCAGCGTCAGTTCACAGTGTTTTGTGCAAAAATGGAAACATTGTGAGAAAATGTAGGGTTGGAGAAAGGCTGTTGATTGTGTGATGATTTGTGAGTTGATGTGTGAATTGTTCAGGGGAGTGATGTGGTGAGATGTACTGTTGAGTGGTGAGACATTTCAAGTGTGCAGACAAAAATATCAGCCTAGGAAACTCAGAAATGCGAACAAACAGCTTCAAAACAGTAAAGATTTGTATTTATATAGCGCTTTTCACAGATTAGCACATTCCAGTTTGCTTTGCAGCTCATTAAGTGCTTCTGAAATGCATCACTGTAGCAAGCACAGTGCTACACAGCAAACTGTCACAAATGTCCTGCCGAAGGGTCTAGGCCCAAAATGTCAACTCTCCTGTTCCTCTGATGCTGCCTGACCTGCTGTGTTCCTTCAGCACCATACTGTATCGACTCTGACTCCAGCATCTGCAGTTCTTGCTATCCCCTCTCACAAATAGCCACGACATATCATTTGTTTTAGTGATAAATTTGGCTGAGATTACTGAAGTACTGCCACAAGATCTTTTATGACCATCTGAGAGTGCAGATCAGAGCTTATCCAAAAGACACATCTCTAACACTGTGGTATTTCTTCAGTACTGCACTGTAGTCTTTGCCAAGAAAACACACGTATGGGACTTGACCCCATAACCTTTTGAGTCAGAGGAGTGTCCTACCCACACAGCCACAGATAACTTATGACTGAGTTAAGTTCTCTAAAACAATTCAATACTCTTTAATTTTCACAAAATCACAATTATTATAGTGCCAAACGAGGCTATTTGGCCGATCACTTCTGTGTTGCTGCTCTGAACGAGCAGCTCACTCTGTGCGATTTTCCTGCCTTCTCCCCAATCCAATGTGTGTTCTCCTTTTTCAAATAACCATCTAATTTCTTTTTGAAAGCCTCAGTTGAACCTATCTCCACCACACTGTCGGATAGCATATTCCAGACCCCAACCACTAGGTATGTGCAAAGGTTTTTCCTCAACTTTTGCAGGATTTTTGTCAAATACATTTTGGAGAAAATCTGTGGAGCGGGATTTTCCATATTCATCTTACTTTGGAAATTTGCGAAACAAAATTACACCCCTGTATAGGATTGCAGTCATAAGTAAGAGCATTCGCAAGTTGACGTTCATAAGTTGGTGACCCCTTGTATGCTGAAGTTTGAATGTTCCTGTGGTGGAACATTTTAATATGTGGTCAGCTATCTCTGAGGTTTCCTGAGGTGGTGTTAAGTACTAGTGACGTATAACAGGGAGAAATGTGATCGCACAAATAGACTCTCAGGAAGTACATGATTGACCTGTATTCACAGTAGTAAGTTGTGCTTGATGACAGATAATAATATACACCCCAGAAAGTATTACAGGTGTTTTGTACCATTTCAAAAAGAAAAACTTGCTACTCTGCTGTAGGTGTTGTATTGGACTGTGTCTATTTAGTGTGCCTAATACTTAGGGAACAAAGCACTGGGCATTCCACAAAACCTATGACTGGATGAGTATCCAACATGATCACAACCAATGAGATGCTCCATCATGCTGGGATCAAATATGCGGAACCATCCTTCAGAAAATGCAACTTTGATGGGGAGGCCCACAAAATCCCCAAGCAGACCTTTTATGCGGAACTGTCTCGGGCTGAACAATATCAAGATGGTCAATACAAATGGTACAAAAACTTCCTCGAAAAAAATCCTTCCAAACTCCTGAATTGCAAACCACTTCTCTTTGATAAACTATGCAGAGGCAAGCGCTGAAATATGGTTCTGTATGCTTCAAGGACCATCCTCACCAAACTTACAGCACCGAACAAGCTCAGGAGAAGGCTCTGGCAGTGGTGTAGTTGCAGAAGATCCTCCAAGCACCACTGACAAAGATTAGAACTGTCACTTCACTTGGATATCCTTGCTGATCTCTATTTGGTCTCTTTAGTCATGATAGGACTCACAGAAAATGATCAAATCACTTACAGCTTGGCCAAACTTGAATAATAAGGAGTCTATCACACGGCACACATAATTTCTTTTTACCTCTGCCACAGTTTGTGTAATAAAGCCTATTCTCTAAATGCCAAACTGTTATGTATGAGAAGAGGTAAGCAGATGGCATTTGTGTTTGGATTCACTGGTTATCTCTTTAGATCTCCAGTACAAATCTTATCCTGTTGTCTCTGGTTTGCTGTTTCTCAGCAGCTCAGTCTAATGGTAGAAAATACTGCCAGCCAATTTCTCAACACTATACAGCTTAATAATTTGATCTGAAATCTTTTAGCAATATCAATCATCTGTATAAAATATCTTAAAGGGAACAAGGTTAGAATACAACACCAACCTCAAGCTTATTTGAAACCTCAAGCTTTCTGAGCACTGCTTCTTTGTCAGATAAAGTCAAGGGAACAGCAGGTGTTCTATTGACAAAGAACATTGAAACCGAGCAAGTCTCACAGGTATCAAAATGAGCAAGCTGGGTAGGTTAGGTCAGGTACAAGAAGCCAAGGCAATGGAAACACAATCAGTGTTTTCATAATAATTGTTGCCCCAGTTTTGTTTATTGGTTTAGGTATGTCTCAGAACTCTGGTCCATTCTCAGCTTTGAGCACAAAAATCAAAGTTGTCATTCCCATGCAATGCTGAAGCAGTGTTGCTCTGTTTGAAATGCTGTTTTTCAGTTGACACATTAAAACCAAATCTTCACCTGTCTGTGTGGGTGGTGTCTCACAGCACTGTTTTGGAGAAGAGAGAGGAGAAGATGGAGAGGCGGTAGAGTACTGGTGAAGTTACTGGACTAGCAGTCTAGAACTCAGGTTAATGTCCTGAGGACATAGGTTTGAATCCCAACATGGGCAGATGGTGAAATTTAAATTCAATGAAAAATCTGGAATAATAAAAGGAAGTCTTACAGTAACCATTGCCAATTGTTGTTTAAAAATCCATCTGGTTCATTAATGCCCTTTGGGGAAGGAAATATGTGACTCCAGACACGTAGTAATACGAATGACTCCTAACTGCCCTCTGGGCAATTAGGAATGGGCAATAAATGTGGCCTCGCCAGTAATGTCCACATCGCATGTCATCATTGGCAATTACTCACTAACAAATATAATTGCCCTTGGATATTCCATCTTGCTGGTCGAGGTTCTGTGGGTCCAAGTGTGGCTGATTAGCCCAATCCTATAGCAGCAACTCTAACCACACATTTAGCTGGTGTTTCTGGGAGGTGGAGTTGGTCCTTGAAATTGCTAACGCTCCTTTCTCCCATGTAAAAATATTTTTTAATTACTTCTCCCTGGTGTCCTGACTCTCATTTGTCTCATACAGTCAACATAAGACAAAAACAGATCATCTGGTCATTATCACTTTGCTGTTTGGGGAGTTTGCTTTGTGCAAATTGACTACCTTGTTTCTTTCATTGGAACAATGGTTACGTTTTTAAAGCATTTCATTGGCTGTGAAACTTTTTGAGACAACAGATATCATGACAAGAGCTGTATAATTGCAAGTGTTTATTTTCATTTTTTCCATAATTAATGTACCATTAGCGATTAGAATAACTGTTATCTGTAGCTGTCTATGATTGTTGATGCAAAGCTCTGGATCAATCCATGTGAGGCCTGAATGATAATGTTCCATAAAGATTAATACTTATCACTCCCTCAACATTTTTCCCCACTTTTTTTCCTGTTTAACAGGATGTGACGCACTGCTGAGGTGTGAATCCATGAGTCCAGAAATCAGCCAAGATAACCATTACACATTAACTCGCCAGGCCATGAGTAGCATTAAGACATTCAACTGTAGGACATTACATCCATAAACAGTTCATACTGCCATCAGAGATTATTGGGTAGTGATGAGGATGGGAATTCTGGTGGACTTTCAACCAAGGAGAAATCCAGTCAATTGTATTGTGTTTCTCATTCATTTACAGTATGTAGGTGTCATTGCATCCCAACATTTATTGTCTAATTCTAATTGCCCTTGAGAAGATGATGGTGAGCCATTTTCCTGAATAACTGCAGTCCATGTGGTGTAGGTTGTTCACAGCGCTGTTAGGGATGGAGTTTCAGGATTTTGACCCAGTGACAGTGAAGGATGGGTGATACAGCTTCAACTCAGAATGTTGTGTAGGAGGGAAACATGCTGTTTGGCATTTCTTTGTGCCTATTACCCATGTCCTGCCAGGGGGCAGAGGTCACAGATTTGTTGAACGTTGTCGGAGGAAGCTTTGTGAGTTTTAACAGATGGTACTCACTCAGCATGGGTAGTGGATTTGGTGTAAATCAAGTGCACTGCTTTGTCCTGGGAAGTGTCAAGTTTTGGGATTATGGTTGGACTTATCCAAGCACATGGAAAATACTGCATTACACTCCTGATTTATACATTGTAGATTAGCTTTGAGGAGTCAGGAGTTGAGTTACTCACCACATATAACCACAGTATTTATACGACTGGTCCAGTCAGCTTCTGATCAGTGATGACTCCCAAGGTGTTGATTTAGGAGGATTCAACTAATGGCTAATGTAATTGATATCCAAGGGAAAATGGTGGATTCTGTCTTGTTTGAGTCAGATTTTGCCAGGCACTTAACGAAGCATAAATGTGGGCACTTATTAGCACAAGTCCCAATGTTGACCAGGTCTTGCATGACAGCTCTGGCATATGAACACCCAAACTGGGATCAGCTCATTCAAGAAAGGGCAGGAATCATACCCAAAACCTTCTGATTCTGTATGGTTCAGATAAACAAAAGCTAATCCCACTGTGCTGTGTGTTTCCAACTTTTTAACTTGCCCAGCATGACCTTTGAAAAAGTGTCCGGTGAGCCAAGCAGTTCTGGTCCAAGCAGAAATAGTGTCTGATGATCTTCTGGATGTGGATCCTGGTGGGATGGTAGGTAAGGACAAGGGGAACCCAATCACTGTTGTAGGAAGCAAGAGAAGGGGTGAGGGCGGAAGTGCAGGAGATGAGTAAGACTCGTTTGAGAGCCCTGTTGACAATGGTGCTGGGAAATCCAGTAGTTCAGGGGATTGAATGAACACTGAGAAATATTGAAACAAATATAGTAAGTACACAGACATGCAAACAGCAGTGCTAACTGCGTGAGCCAAGCCTGGTAACCTTATTAAAGTCAAGCTGCATATTAAGGACAAACAGCAATGGTTGGTTTCAATAACATATCAGTTACCATCAACAGGAACATGTTAATGCTAGACACAACACTAAATTTATATTAAACATATACCTTAATGGTAATACTCTGAAGGAAATTGAAATCTTAATTAAAGCTAAGGAAATCCAAGAAAATAAGGGAAGATGACATATATTTATCTCCTTGCTGTTTGTGGAAGCTTGCTGTGCATAATTTGATTCTTCCTACTTTACAAAAATGCATTTATTCAGCTGCAAAGTGCTGTGGAATATACAGAGGTCACAAAAACTGCTATAGAAATGCAAGTTTTTGTCTGAAGCATTTAGCAATCTTGGCTCCACAGTTGTAGGTGATACTTTGCAGGCATTAATTGATGAGAGCAGGATGAGTAAAAGTTTGTAGATGCCCGTCTTGGTGACTCTGTAATACACTATACAATGACTGGTCCTGTGATTGTGTTTGAATGAAGTTCAAGACCTACTTTGCAAGGTAAAAATTCAATAGAAATCTGCGCTGAGTCTAACCAAACTCAGTGTTGAGGCATGGGGCTTTTGATTAACTCCCTCCCTCATCGGAATCAATACCAGTTTCCCCTGAGGGTGTAAGCTAATTTCCTTTAAGTTATGACTACATGCCTTTGGTTAGTCAATGTTGTTGAAGACTAATGGAACCGAGAAACAACTATTCAGTTTGCAGGAGAAATTTGTCACAGAGGGCAGAGTTAATGTATTGGAAATATTTGCTAGTCACTGAGACTAGTTAAATGGTTAATGCCTATTACATTCTTCAGAATCATCATATATGTATTCATACTTCAGCAGTGTGCTCATTCAAGCTACAACTTACAATTGAAAATCTCAGCATTATCACATAATCCAAAAGCTTTATGTATCAAGCTCTGTAGTATAATGTATTTGCATATATATGGTCCTTTATATGGACAGACACCATGCTGTCATTACATATACCCCCATCTTTCTCCACTTGAAGGGAAGCAGACTGAAATAGAGAAAGAGTTGTGAATTACATATCTTGACTTTCTCAAGAGTCACTTTTTCTTCCCTTAGTTTTTTTCCATGTGATGTGAGCATACTTGGCATTTGTTGCCCTTGAATGGAGGCCATTTCAGAGGTCAATCATATTGCTGGGAATTTGGAGTCACACTTAGACCGGACCTAAGGTTTTGGAGTAGATCTGTAGCTCGGGTTCTGGGTGTTGAGGTTGGTTGGCTCGCCGAGCTGGTTTGTTGTTCGTTACCGTGCTTGGTAACATCCTCAGTGCAGCCTCTGATGAACCTTCGGTGTGTTTTCCCGCCTGGTTTTTAAACACTGGGGTCCGTTGTGATGGATTGCCTCACTTCCGGGTTTCCTCCGTAGTGGAATGTATATGAGGTCGAGTTCAACGCGTTTATTAATAGCATGCTTCGTGGAGTGCCATGCTTCCAGGAATTCTCGTGCTTGTCTCTGCCTAGCCTGTCCCAGGATCTTGGTGTTGTCCCAATCGAAGTCATGGTTCTCCTTGTCCATGTGGATTGAGATGAGGAGAACCATGACTTCGATTGGGACAACACCAAGATCCTGGGACAGGCTAGGCAGAGACAAGCACGAGAATTCCTGGAAGCATGGCACTCCACGAAGCATGCTATTAATAAACGCGTTGAACTCGACCTCATATACATTCCACTACGGAGGAAATCCGGAAGCGAGGCAATCCATCACAACGGACCCCAGAGTTTAAAAACCAGGCGGTAAAACACACCAACGCTTCATCAGAGGCTGCACTGAGGATGTTACCAAGTATGGTAACAAAACGTCTGCGGAACAACAAACCAGCTCAGCGAGCCAACCAACCTCAACATTAGACCGGACCAGTTAAATATCATAGATGTGCTTATGGACATAAATGAATCACATGAGCTCTAAAACAATCAGTGCTAAGATATGCTATATATTCCATATTTATTGATTTGTTAAATTTAAATTTTACCAGTCATTGTGGTGGGGTTTGAACCCCTGTTCTCAGTGCATTAGAAATGGATCTGTAGGTTACTAGGCTGGTGATATTACCACTTCAACACAAAACACCAGCATATATCAATTGGGCCAAATGGCCTGTTTTTGTAAAAGCAAAATACCGCAGGTCCTGCAGATTTGAATTAAAAACAAAAAGTTCTGGAGGAACTCAGAGGTCTGAGAGCTCTGTGGAGACAGAAAATCAGAGGTAATGTTTTGAGTTCAATGTGATTCTTCTTCAGTATGGACTAGGCTGAAAATTGATGGTAATGGTAAAGAAGGAGGAGTAAGAGTTTCCCAGAGCAAGGCAAAAGGAATGCTAATGGTAGTCGAGGAGAGATATAAACATAAATATATATTAATAGTAAAATGTTAGTTTTGCTGAAAGCAAACCTGTGCAATCACAAGTCATTGGTAGGAGTGGGGAGACAAACAAGTGTAATCAAAATGGAAAACAGTGTTCATGCTCTGAAGTTATGGAACTCAATGTTGAGTCCTGGAGATTGTAAAATGCCTAAATGGTGAATGAGGTGCTAGTCCTCCAGCTCACTATGGACTTTATTGAAGCATTGCAGTAGGTCCAGGGTGGCAATGTTAGCGTGAGAACAAAATGGTGAACTGAAATGGCAAGCAACTAGATCAGGGTTGTGCTTATGGACAAAATGGCAATGATCTGTAAAATAGCTATCCAGTCTGAGTTTAATCTCACCAGTGTAGACAAGAATGCATTGTGAACAGTGAATGAAGTTGATGAGATTGAAAGAAGTACAGGTAAATACTGCTCATGGAGGTTATGGGAGAAAGTGGATAAAGTGGCAAATGAAACATCTGTCCCATTATGGGTTTGATCATGCATCGAAATGGGACTGGGGCTTTCACTAGGATTGTGGTGTTTATCTTCAAACAAAATGGGCTCTTAGACAAACTGGAAAACCTAGTGAGTGAATAGGCCAGGAAATTGCAGTTTCTATCAGAGTAATAAAGAGTAGTGCTGCAGACAGAAACTAACAGTGAGAATGGACTGCATGAGAAATGTCTTTGAGATGAATGTCCAAACTCTGTATAAGTCCAATTCAGAACTGTGAGAATTTATGTAACCTCTTACCCTTGTACAATCACCCTAATAATAAGATCATAAGATATAAAAGCAGAATTTGGTCATTCAGTCCGTCTTGCCATTTCAATCATGAGTGATAAGTATCTCAACCCTATTCTCATGCCTTCTGTCTGTAACCCTTGATTCCCTTGCTAATCAAGAACCTATCTATCTCTATCTTAAAGGCACTCAATGAGTTGACCTCCACAGCCTTCTGCAGCAATTAGTTCCACAGATTCACCGCCATCCGTCTGAAGAAATGCTTCCTCATGTCAGTTCTAAAGTTCTCCCTATGCTCTGAGGCTGTGCCCTCAGGTCCTAGTCTCTCCTACTAATGGAAAAATCTTCTTCACATTTATCCAGGAATCTCTGTGTTCTCTAAGTTTCAACGAGATTTACCCCCTCATCCTTCTGAGTTCCCTTGCGTACAGAACCAGAGTTTTCAACTGGTCCTGATATGACAAGCCCTTCATTCCCAGGATCATTCTTGTGAACCTCCTCTGGACCCCTCCAAGGCCAACATAACTTTACTTAAAGACAGGACCCAAAACTGCTCACAGTATTCCAAATGCAGGCTGACCAGAGCCTATCATAGCCTCAGCAGTACATTCCTGCTCTTGTATTCAATAATACTGGTCCTCAGAGGCAAGCATAAAGCAAAATCATCCATCTTCTATCCGCCTCCCCCTCTCTCCCTATTTATTTCAGAACCCTCTTCCCCTCCCCCATTTCTGATGAAGAGTCTAGGCCCGAAACGTCAAGCTTTCCTGCTCCTATGATGCTGCTTGGCCTGTTGTGTTCATCCAGCTCTACACCTTGTTATCTCGGATTCTCCAGCATCTACAGTTCCTATTATCTCTGATACAATTTTAACCCCACTGCGAAGCCTCTGCTAAGGATGCCTACCCTGAAGAAGTTACCCTCCTCCCTCCAGTCCAACCTCAGGGGATCTCTCTCCCACTGCAACTCTCTCATAATCTCTTCGGCCTTGAAACTGCTCGACTATGTCCTGAAGCAAACCAGGTACTACAGCCACATCACCTTTACCTGTTCTTCCACTCACCTATCCCCTCCTCCCACCTCAAGCCGCACCCCCATTTCCTACCTACTAACTTCATCCCACCCCCTTGACCTGTTTGTCCTCCCTGGACTGACCTATCTCCTCCCTACCTCCTCACCTACACTAACCTTTACTGGCTCCATCCTCGCCTCTTTGACTTGTCTGTCTCCTCTCCACCTATCTTCTCCTCTATCCATCTTCTATCCACCTCCCCCCTCACCCTATTTATTTCAGAACCCTCTTCCCCTCCCCCATTTCTGATGAAGGGTCTAGGCCCGAAACGTCAAGCTTTCCTGCTCCTATGATGCTGCTTGGCCTGCTGTGTTCATCCCGCTCTACACCTTGTTATCTCGGCTTCTCCAGCATCTGCAGTTCCTACTATCTCTAACACATACAGCTACCATCTTACTTTAATTTCTGGCTGCTTTACACACTACTGAAACACTTCAGTTAGAGATGAGATTTAATCTCCCCCTTAGACTCTGTAGTAAACTGCAGGCTTACACATGTTATAAAAACAGATTTTTCTATGGAGTTACAATAAAAGAAGTCTATTCAGATTCAAATTAAAACATAAAAATATGCACTCAAATTCATTCTAGTCTATTTACCCCTCTGACTCTCGTTATATTTTGTTTCTTACAGGCTGTAGTTCATTTCAAGTTGCTCCTTTCTGTAGCTACTACCAGCCCCCTGCCACTTCATCCACATGGTTAACCTTAGAACATAGAACAATACAGTGCAGAACAGGCCCTTCAGCCTCGATGTTGCGCCGACCTGTGAACTAATCTAAGCCCACCCCCTACACTATCCCATCATCATCCATATGCTTATCCAAGGACTGTTTAAATGCCCCTAATGTGGCTGAGTTAACTACATTGGCAGGCAGGGCATTCCACGCCCTTACCACTCTCTGAGTAAAGATGCCTCTGACATCTGTCTTAAATCTATCACCCCTCAATTTGCAGCTATGCCCCCTCGTACTAGCTGACGTCATCATCCTAGGAAAAAGACTCTCGCTGTCCACCCTATCTAATCCTCTGATCATTTTGTAGGTCTCTATTAAATCCCCTGTTAGCCTTCTTCTCTCCAATGAGAACAGACCCAAGTCCCTCAGCCTTTCCTCATAAGACCTTCGCTCCAGACCAGGCAACATCCTGGTAAATCTCCTCTGCACCTTTTCCAATGCTTCCACATCCTTCCTGTAATGGGGCGACCAGAACTGTACGCAATTTTCCAAGTGAGGCCGCACTAGTGTTTTGTACAGCTGCAGCATGAACCTTCATGACCCTTCCAACCTTCATTTGGAAGTATAAATATTGAGTGATATTTGACTAGGGGAACCATCATTGTACAGTCCAGTGCTGTATTCATTATCGATTAGGATTTATGAGTAAGAAATCCACACAACCCAAAAATTAGCTGTGATAAAAAATATTCATTTTAGTCCATTTTGGTCAGTTCATGGGATGCATCTGTTGGTGAGTTTATTTGGTGGGTAGTGCCTAGGCACACTCAGTCTCAAAATGTTGCAATAATGTTTTAAAATATCAAATTATCTAACTGTCTCTCAGGGCAAAACAACCTCTCCAAACATAAAGCATTCCACAAGAATAGAGGGATTTGTGTTAACGTTCTTGTATAGGCCAGTTAGGACCTGAGAGAGAGTTAGAATCACAGAAGCCCTAATATGCAGAAAAAGGCCAGTCAGCCCATCAGGGTTAACAGATATCACGAGATAAAGTTTGCCTGACAGGATTTAAAGGACTGTTCCTGAGATGTGCTAACCGGAGTCCCCACTGTTGCACAAATGTTTGCTTCAAGTTGTACTAGTGCTAAGTTCATGTGGATAACAGTAATATGTACTTATATGTGTTCACAAGAGACCATCTTGTGTCTTCGTAAGCATTATCTAATGCAGCTGTCTAATACATCTCTATTGATTATCAAGATCAAGCTGTCTTCTTCTGAAGACTCCATGTAGGCATCCTTCCAACTTGGTATCAGCAGCTTAGATTGATACCAAAAAATATTTGTTGGCAGTTATCCTATCCAAGACATCCCAGTTGGTTTAGCTACACCATATCATAGATAGTGGCAACAGTGAGGATTATGCTAATTATAATAGGCATGAGGAAAAGGAATGGCATGAGAGGGGCTAGGGTTTGGCAGGGGGACAAGACGGAAGGTATGGTAGGCATGAGATCATAATGGGAATGGGAGATTGAGAGGTGGTAGCATAGGGGATAGGATGCAGATGATATAAAAGAGATGGAAGGAATGGGTACCTGGAGTGCACACAAAAGGAGACTGTTGGGATATAGGAGTCGTACGTAAGGAGAAGATATATTTAATGCTGCATACTGTTCTTTATTTTATTCATTCATGGTGGGCAGCGTTGCCCATCCCTAGGCCAGCATTTATCACCCATCCCTAGTTGCCCAGGGGACAGTTGTGAATCAGCCACATTGCTGAGGGTCTGGAGTCACATATAGGCCAGACCAGGTAATGATGGCGGATTTACTTCCCTAAAGGACATTAGTGAATCCAGGTGTGATTTTGTGACAATCAGCAATGATTACATGGTCATCATTAGGCACTTAATTCCAGATTCTTTATTGAATTGACATTCCATCATCAGCCATGTCTGGAGTTAAATCCGGGTCCCAAGAACATGAGCTGCGTTTCTGGATTAATAGTCTCGCGATAATATCAGTAGGCCATTGCCTACCCTAAATAAATCTAGTATCAAGAAAAGTATTAGAGTATGGTTCATTTTTACCAAAGAAATACCATGGAACGTAGGCATTGCTGGTTAAGTCAGCATTTATCGCCCATCCCTACTTTCCCTGGAAAAATTAGTGGTGAGCTTCCACCTCTATTGCAGTCCTTGGAATTTAGGAACACTCATGTTGTTGTTGGGGGAGAGGTTCACTAACTGACTAGTTTAGGATTGATTTAACACTTAGGAGGCTGGAGATTGAAGAACCAGCATTCTCACAGCATAGACATGTGAACACATAATCAATGAAAAACCACTTGTGGGATTAACATATTTTCAAAAAGTATTACTTTAGCAGATTAATCACATGATTGCCCACAGTACTGCCAACATGATGCATTGCAGTATACCTGATTGAAGGTCAGGAAAAGCAAACAATTTGAAAATTAGCTTCAAGTCTAACCGAATTAACAACACTTTCAAGGAGCTAAATGAGTAGTTAGTTGGAGATGAGATGGTTACTGCTGCCATCATGCCCTCACTATGGGTTTAGCAACATGACATCTGGGAATGTTATTTTCAAGCTCAATTTAGATATGTTCTAATCAACCTGTTCAGAGATTTTATACAGTTCTGGAACCGGTAGGACATGAACCAAGGTCTCCTGAGTCAGAGGCAGGGACACTACCACTGTCCCACAAGAACTCTTCAAGCTTTATCTATTTATTTATTTAAATCAATCTGTTCAGAGATGGTATGATATGCCTCTGAAACAAGTGGTTCTTGAACCCAGGTCTCCTGACTCAAGTAGGAATACTACCACTGTACCACTACTAACTCTTGTCCTCAAGCTTAATTTTTTTAATATATCAAATCACATTTAATTTGTTTTCATTGCTTAAGCTTAATTTCATTTTTTAAATATAACCTATTTTTCTAATCAGCCTGTTCAGAGATGTTATTACATGTTTCTAGAGCAGGTGGGATTTGAACCCAGGCCTCCCGGTTGGTTGGATGGGATGGTTCCACTGTCACAAGAGGGATCTCTTTTTAGGATCTCTATTAATATTTTTAATCAACCTGTTCACATATGTTACCACGTATCAGGAGCAGTTTTGACTTGAATGCATTTTAATATCACATCGTGAACACTCTATTCTGCAAGACAACAGCTGGATCACACATGGCTATTGTCTGCCTTTCAGCACTGCATTACAGCATCAGTTCTTGTCTCCATGCAACATGTGTTGAGTTCACTTTCAGCACAATTACGGAATCTGTATTTTAAAATAGAATTGCACAAGTTAAACAGACATGTCACAGGATCAGAACCCCAAATGCTTTGGCCATCAGATTTCTGACCCCAGATTTTTAAAAAACAAGCTCATTAACTATTTCTTTTTCTGCAGATATCGAGTATTTCCAGCACTGTCTGTATTATTTCAGATTTTTGCAGTTTCTTGCTTTTGAACTGAGGAAGAGCCTCTCACCTCGAGGCCAGCATGGATTTGGTTGATGGATTGCATCCTTACCTCAGGCATCAAGATGTGGATGCTCAACCTTGGTGCTGGCAGCAGATGGAGGCATAGAGGCAGAAATCAGCCAGAACATGAAAATTTCCAGAACATAGGTTTATGAAGTCCTATTGTGACTCTTTAAAGTATAATAATTTTGGATTTGTGTAATATAAAACCAAACTATAAATGACAAAGGAATGCATAATTCATAATAGTTCATGTTCATGTCAGTTTTTTTTTCATTTTAATTGGGATGCTGAAGTGGATTAAAAATGGCAAGAATAGAAGTCAAGTTAAACTGTTGAAAAAATAGGATTTATTGCAAAAAATGGCATTTATGTTGTATCCTAGAGATTTAAATTGTATTGTGATACAGCATTATAATTTATTGTTTCTCTTGCCATTTATAATTCCCATCTAACATGTCTACATCCAAACTTATTAAAATTTAAAGTTGTCCTTGGAATTTACAAATATTCTGTATATGATGATGTGATTGAATTATTAATAATTTTGGATATTCTTTATTTGTGCAGATCACTTTTTCTCTTTTAGTCCAAAAATAGACCACTTTATTTTCTAGTTCATTGCTAAGGTGCAGAAAAAAGTGTACCTTCAGTATTCATCATTCACAATTACATAATGCTACATGACACAGTCTGAAACCAAACATACAAATGGTCACTGACAATATGTCAACCTAGTACCTTTTAATTATACGTATCAATGTTACCTATTGTACCTCAGTCTAGCAAGAAAACCTGAGTTATCCTGCCCATTGCTCTTTCATGGAAAAATGTTATTACTTTTGTCTAAATCTTTTTTGCTTATACTTTTATTACGTACTTTATATCAGTTGCTTAATATGATAATACAAATGTTATTTTGCTTGAATACACAGAGCATTATATTTTTTAATATTAATGCTGGTGCTCTAATTCTGGTGTCTTGTGCTTCCCTGATTTTAATTGCTGCCTCATTGTTGGCCATGCCTTCAGTTTCCAAGATCCCAAGTGCTGGATTTCCCTTGTGTCAGACTCTCCTTACTTCACTTTCCTTGTTTAAAACTTAAATTTCACAAGATTTTGGTTGTTTTCCCTAAAATCTCCTTATGTCACTTCATGTCATTACTACCTTGGGATATTTCATTATGTTAAATATAACGGGATCCCTAGCAGCAGGTAGTAACGGTAAGAGAGGGTAGCTGGAGCAGTTAAATGGACACTCACTGGAAAGAAAGTGGTCTTTACAGTGGGGAGAAGACTGATGGGAAGAAGGAGTAAACAAACAAAAGACTTCCTCACCCCAATGTAACTCACATGATCATTCAATGCACATAGTGTAAAAAGTTCCTTGTTTATCCTGAATTTCACTTGAAGTTTGTAATTTCCTTATGCCAATGGAGTACAAAAATTCCTGCTTTGGGCCACCCATGTGTTCAAATCTCATGGTGCATTGAGGTGCTACAGAGTGTTGAAGGTGACACAGCAGTAATTTCACTGGACTATTAATCCAAAGGTTCTAGGGGCATGAGTTCAAACTCTATTGTGGTGGCTGGTGATATTTAAATCCAGTTAATAAATCCGGAATTGAAAACTAGTCTCAGCACCGAGTTAATAATTTCACTATGACATTGCCATCATCTGGTTCACAAGCTTCCTTTAGGAGTTTCAGAGATAAAAGGTACTGCAGATGCTGGAGAATCCGAGATAACAAGCATGGGGCTGGATGAACACAGCAAGTCAAGCAGCATCATAGGAGCAGGAAAACTTGACGTTTCGGGCCTAAACCCTTCATCAGAAATGGGGGAGGGGAAGAGGGTTCTGAAATAAATAGGGAGAGAGGGGAGGCGGATAGAGGATAGATAGAGGAGAGGATAGGTGGAGAGGAGGCAGACAAGTCGAAGAGGCGGGGATGGAGCCAGTAAAGGTGAGTGTAGGTAGGGGGGTAGGGAGGAGATAGGTCAGTCCAGGGAGGACGGACGGGTCAAGGGGGCGGGATGATGTTAGTAGATAGGAGATGGGGGTGTGGCTTGAGGTGAGAGGAAAAACAGGTTAGGGAG
>JAHRHZ010000081.1:3122803-3136883 GCA_024137785.1 Ginglymostoma cirratum | reverse complement strand
GGGGGGGAAGTTGCGGTCCTTGAAGAATGAGGACATTTGAGATGTACGGGAGTGGAATGTCTCATCCTGGGAGCAGATGCAGCGGAGGCGAAGGAATTGGGAATAGGGGATGGCATTTTTGCAGGAGGGTGGGTGGGAGGAGGTGTATTCTAGGTAGCTGACCTATCTCCTCCCTACCCCCCTACCTACACTCACCTTTACTGGCTCCATCCCCGCCTCTTCGACTTGTCTGCCTCCTCTCCACCTATCTTCTCCTCTATCCGCCTCCCCCCCCCTCCCTATTTATTTCAGAACCCTCTTCCCCTCCCCCATTTCTGATGAAGGGTTTAGGCCCGAAACGTCAAGTTTTCCTGCTCCTATGATGCTGCTTGACCTGCTGTGTTCATCCAGCCCCATGCTTGTTATCTCCTTTAGGAGTTTGCTGTCCTTGACTGGTCTGGTGTACAAGTCATTCCAGATTCTCAGCAATGTGGTTGATCTATAAATACCCCTCTGAAATGTCCTTGCAAGCCATTCAGTTCAAGGATGTACAACAAATGCTGGACCTGCAAGTGAGGTTCAATTCTCTTGTACAAATAAAAAGAAAAAAAGGACAAGAGATAATATCTATAAAAATATATTAAAATGCTGTTTACACTCCTCACCACTTTAAATATTAAATTTCAAGTTATTAGAAATTGGGATCCCCTATAACACTGAGTTTTTTTGGTATTCCATATTTCATATTTCCTGTGTAGCATCAACACTCATTTAACTGTGACAGTAGTAACTAGCCATCTACCAATTTAAGCCAAAAATTTATTGGATACAATAGCCCCCTATAATGAGAGGGTGACGACTTTAATGTCATGAGTAGTTATCCCATGGTCTTTTGCCAGAAGGATTCAGACAACTGATTGACCAGCCCCGAGAAATTGAGCAAATCCACAAGTGCTTAGTGTTACAGAGTAGTGCTCATCAGGCGGCCTTACAGGCAGTAGTTCTTGCCGGGGAGGTGTCTTCTTTAGACAGAAATTGGACTAGAAAAGTAACAGGAAGATCTAGGGAAGAGTTCCCTAAAACTTTGAGTGGCGAGCAGGATGCTGCCTTCACAACTTTGAGACCAGCAGATTCATGCCAACAACCTGTGTGTCATTTGGTATCAGTAAATTGTCACAGTTGGATATTTTCTTTGTCTAATTAATGAATGTATCATATCTAAACTGCTGCTTAAGAAAATGAATAAACTATCTGAAAATTGCCTACAAATAGTCAACTGCCTACATTAGGTCAGTCACAAACCCTAAAAATCGACAATTTGTCCATAATAGGACAGTGGCACTATGCATCAGAATCTACTGAAAAGATTCAAGACCCACTCCAGAGACTCAAGCATGGAATGTAGTCTGAGATTCCACTGCAGCACTTAGAGAGTGCTGCACTGTCTACAGTGCTGTCTTTTATGTCAGATCTTAAACTCTTCTGCTTTCTTAGGTGAATATGAGCATGGCATTATAAGCATGCCAATACTTGTCCTTCAACCGGCATCACTTAAATAGTACAGATTATCTACTGAAGACCACATTGCTGTGAGTATATTGGAGTGCAGTGGTAACATCCCTACTGCTGAGTAGAAGGACCAGATTAAAATTGCATTTCAATCACAATGATCACAAGGTGTCTCGTAACTTGTTGAAACCGGCTGATTTTAAAAAATCATATTGTTGTTTGTGGGAGCTTGTTGTGCGCAAATTAACCATGGTGTTGCCTACATTTCAACAGTGAAAATATTTTCAAAAACACTTCATTGGTTGTCTGCTCTGGGACATCCTGTGTTTGTGAAAAGCCCTGTATAAACAAAAGTCTTCCTTTTCCACCTTTTCAAATCATCTGTAATTGCACCTTACAGTCCAGTCGGAGGAAGCTACAAGTTCCAGTAAAGTTTTCAGAACTTCATTAATTCCACCAGTGAATGAAAAGTTTCCTTGATGTTCATGCAACTGTGGACCAAAGTCACTCTGCTTGCCTGCTGCACATCCTTGGAGACTGACCTCAGAGTCTACATATAGATGTGAAGAGCCCCAAACATGCAGTCGACAAGTTAAGTTTACAGCACAAGTTGTCACTTGATCACCTTAGCTGCATCTTTGAAAGAGGTATGCAATCAGTTGAACACTATCTAACTCTCCTTTTTGTGACAGTACCTGACCCAATGCATGGGAGTGAAGACTGAGAGGAAGAGATTATAACATGGATCTTCAGTAGATAATCTGTGCTGAACCAGGTTAAGGGCACCTTGGCCCTCAGCCTGCTCAAGAAAACAATGGGACTTTGTGGTGGGAGATTGGTTGGCATGTGCATTGCCTGTCCATTCACCAGGGTGCTATTCCAGTAGGGAGAGAGCTGGTATGTGGTAGCCACTGCCACATATTTCCTCCTGGCCACCCACATTGCCCCTGCTTTTGGATCTTTCTGTGGAGGCCACACCTTGGTTCCATCGAGTTTGTATATTTTCCTTTGTACTGCTTTGACATGGCTTGCATCACACTCCAACCATATCTGTCAGAAAATTTGGTGGAAAGCAGTCTTGAAAAATGCCAGACCAGTTATTCAAAGCTTCATGACAGTCAAATCAGTCAGCAAAAGACCTTCCAAGACAGCTTCTGCTCCCCTAGCCTTCTGAAACCATCAGTCAGATTTGGAATTTTACAGGCAGCATTCTAATTGTCAAAACACCTTTAGAACAGTCCTTCTATGGAATCTGCACTGTACAGTAATGAGTGTGAAGGTTTTGTTTCACTCGAACCTATTCATGTTTCCATTCAATTCAGGTTTCTATGCAGAATTTCAAAGCCAATGGGTTTAATAAACCTTGTGTGAGGTAGGAAATTAATGGATGGACCTGTTCCAGTTTGGTGTTTGTTTAAATTAGAATCAGAATCAATACACAACCTGTCAAACAATCTATTTCAGTTAAACTTTGGATCTAATTAGTTTCTGAACAAAGGCTTTGAAACTAAAAATAAATCAATCAATTTTGAACATATGTGAATAGAGTCCAATATGGATTTGATGGAGCCAATGATCTGCTTCTGATTCGTGGATTTAATGGAGTCAACAAGGATCTTTTACCCTGTCACCTCTCTTTGGGAAGATCTGCTGAATTAAGTTCCAATCATTCACTTAACAAGCCATCAACAGAGTCTTCCCCCGATAAAGGACTTGGTGTGAGGGAAGAAGGTACAGGCAGAGGTCCCAGACTCTGAAAAGTGCTGCAGAACCATCAGGAAGGCAATGGCTGCTCCTGGTACTACCCCACGTGAGGCAGGACCCAGGCACTGGAGGGTGGGTCCTGGGACAGGCATCCCAGGAAATGGGTTCAGCAACATGGTGAGAGGGGGAATGACTGTCATGGATTCCCCCCATTTCTTGGTTGATCAGGCATTAAGTGCCTTTAAATATTCCCCTGCCCATCCACCCATCCTCCACATGATCCTACAAGCAGACTTGCTACAGCTTGCTTTTCAGAATTCCTTCAACATAGAGCTCCCATGCCCACACTCGGCTAATACCAACAGCAGCAGGCTGAGGTACTTATTGGACGCTAAATGCTTCTTAAGGGCTTCAGTCGATGGCAAGGCAAGAGACCTTCCGTGAGTCTTCCCATCGCAGACCACCTCAAGGTGGAGTGAAAAGATGGCAGGGTCCCCACCCAGCACCTACTTACCTGATTAAATGCCTGAAGAAGGACATTAATTTCCACCCTCTGTTTTCCACTGATAAAAAAAAGACAACCAGTAAGACACAATGGCCATTGAATATCACCGTTACAACAATACAAGAGATTCTTCTGGGGTCATACTCCATTTAAAACTGGATTCAGCTGGTCAGAAATCACAACGCTCTCTGGAACATTCTTCCGCCCCAGGGTTTGTGACTGGAGGGGAGCTCCTGCTTTGCAGCTGAACCAAGAAAAGCATACAGGTATTCACTACAGCATTAGTGTGGACCTCTGGATTATAGATCAGTGACATTATCACTATACCATTTGGTACACTGATATACTGGTTTGTTGTTCATTTTTGGTTATCCTGAGAGGGTGCTGGTTGTGATTCCCTTTGAACTGGGCTCCCACATGATATTCAATCAGGCATTCCAGCTTTTTGCCCCAGTGATGACTGTTAAGACATTGTCTGACTTTGAGAGGAGCTTGGAGGCGATGGTGTTCCCATGACACTGCTGTTTAATTTGTTATTTCCTAGTTTTGCTAATCTTTTGTCCTTTCCCCATGTCTGCTAATCTCCACCCATCCTCTTTCTGTAGGTTGGCCGCTTGCCACTGTGTGGCCTGGTTATCAAAGTGACCACATCTTTTAAAACATTAATTTCTTAACTTTTTTTCCAAAACAGAAGTTTTCTAGTGAGCAATGGTGTTTCTATTTTGTTCACTTCATCTGCAAGATAAAAACCTCTTACATTCATATGGTGTCTTTCATAACCACAGGATGTCCCAAAGAAGTCAGAGGTCTCAGAAGTGCATTTCTCTGTGCACCAGTTTGGTTCTGCTGAAAGTACTCTAAATCATAAGGTTAATTTCTTCTATGTCCCTCAAGAATCCACATTCCCTGCCGCAGGTGGGGCACATGGTGTTTCCTGAAGTGGGTGGGTGGGATGCTCCAGTTTCTGCATTCCAGTTTCTTTCATTATTAGCACTTGGCCTCCATCTGGGCCTTTTAGTGATGCTCAGAATAGGTGACTCCTTCATAAGTGCTACTTCTGCAAATTGTCCAGCTTTAGACTAGAAGTTTCCATGAGCTGGTGGGTATGTGGCATCTTTCAGTCAGACTGCCAGGGCATCCTTGAAGCATTTCCTCTACCATACTAATAACCAATTACCACGATGAAGCTCAGAGTAGGGAGGTTATTTTGGAAGTCTTGTGTCAGACGCATGGACAATACCTGAAATATCACAACAGTGACAATTAAAAAAGCATTGAAGATACTCAGTTCCAAGCACTCTCCATCAGCTGGATGGGTTAGTCAATACATCAGAGGATTTCCTGCTCAATGTAGATCACTCAGAAGAGTCTTAGAGTCAGAGATAGAGTCATAGAGGTGTGTAGCACAGAAACAGGCCCTTCAGCCCAACTTATTGACGCCGACCATGTTTCCTAAACTAAACTAGTCTTATTTGCTTAAATTTGGCCTATATCCCTCTAAACCTTTCCTGTCCATGTACCTGTCCAAATGTGTTTTAAATGTTCTAATTGTACTAGCCTCTACCACTTCCACTGACAGCTCGTGCTACATACACACCACCATCTGTGTGAAAAAGTTGCCCTTCAGGTCCCTTTTAAATCTTTCCCCCCTCACCTTAAACCTATGCCCCCTAGTTTTGGACTCCCCTACCCTGTGGAAAAGACCTTGGCTTTTCACCTTATCTATGTCCCTCACAATTTCATAAACCTCTATAAGATTCCCCTCAGTCTCCTATGGTCCAGGGGAAAGAAGTCCCAGTCTGTCTAGTCTCTGTTACAATCAGACCTTCCAGTCTCAGTGACATCCTTGTAAACAGTGAGTGTGACAGGGTCTTCTTTGTTAATTCTTTAAGAGCTGACTCCCCAAGCCTTACACATGGCTCAAGTCAGGAATGTGATGGAAAACACTCCACTCACTTGGATGAGTGCAGCTCCAACAACATGAAATGAAATTCAATAATGTCCAGGAAAAAGCAGCCTTCTTGATTGGCAGTCCATCCATCACCTTCAATATTTACTCTGCACTGGGTTCCATTCCAGAACTAAGAAGAAATTAACCTTATGATTCAGAGATAACAAGGTATACAGCTGGATGAACACAGCAGGCTACGCGGCATCAAAGGAGCAGGAAAGTTGACGTTTCGGGTCTAGACCTTATACTTATTTACTTACTAACCTGATGATCCCACCAGATTCCACCCTAAATCCCAAAACATCTTGACCTGGAAATATATCAACCATTCCTTCATTGTTATTAGCTCAAAATCCTAGAACTCCCTTCCTAACACCTCAAGGACTGCTGCAGTCCAAGAGGGCAGCTAACCACCACTGATTCATGGTCACTTAGGGGTAGACAATAAATGTTGCCCATCTATGGCCACTCAATTAATTAACCTTTTAAAAAGCTCAAAGAACCATGATTTAAACTCCAGCCCAGGCAGAAAATACAGCAAGAAATTAATTTGGCATAAAATATGGCAAAATAGGAAAACAGAATTGAAACAATATTTTCTTTAAATTACAAAACTTAAACAACAGGAAAGGGAGTTTGGAGGGAAATCACCAAAAAAAACTCAGAACCAAAAGGGGAAACAGAACAGGATTTTTTTCATACAACTGGAGGAACCACAAAATTGATGGATTCCACAACTAAAACACACACAGCAACAGGGATTCACCATCTACAACTACCAATTATCACAGTTGTATGCTAAACTTGAGAAAACTAAGGTTTTTTTTTCTTTTACTGACATATTTCTTTGCAGTGCAACAATGGCACAACTTCAACTTTGTCAATGAGGATAAAGTAATTTGGGGTGTTTTGGGGTCTGGAAATTACAATGTTTAAATGGAATTATTTTATTTCGTAAATATACTTCCTCCAACGCATTTGATCTGAGGCTACTTAATATAATTGAAAGCACCACATGCTTAAATATTGTGCAAACGTTGTGTTGTAACAGTTACTGTCAGGATTGCCAATGCTGTTTAAATGCTGACAATGACAACTGTGGTCAGTGTGTGTGATACAGATCATAAACCTATCTATCTATATTTAATGGGTATGTCTATTTTAAGGGCTGAAAAGCTGTGCAGAATTCCCATCTTCTGCTTTGCATTCTCTTCCAAAGGCTTGGAGCGAAGTATCATTTCAAGAGTAATAGCCATTTTCCAATGTCTCACCCAAGCTGCAGTTGCTTAACTGAGGCTGAAACATTCCAGATAACAAGCATGGGGCTGGATGAACACAGCAGGTCAAGCAGCATCATAGGAGCAGGAAAACTTACGGAGAATAAAAAACAGGAGAGGTCCTTTGCAGGTCTGGGAGAGGGAGGCTCTGAGCTAGGGGAGTCTTGATTGTAGTGCCTGGAGATGCCTGCGCATTGCTGCAAGTGTGTGTTTCAGGAGTCGCAGGGAGAAGCGCTTCTGGAGGGTCTCAATGTTCTCCATGTAGATATTGTCATGGTTGGGGCCAAATTGGAAAGGCTTGAATGTGGATTGTAGTCCATTGGGGATGATCTGGTTCCGTAGGCAGGTTCTAAGAAAGGTGATGTGGCTGTAGTACCTGGTTTGCTTCAGGACGTGGTCGAGCAGTTTCAAGGCCGAAGAGGTTATGAGAGAGTTGCAGTGGGAGAGAGATTCCCTGAGGTTTGTCCGGAGGGAGGAGGGTAACTTCTTCAGGGTAGGCATCCTTAGAAGAGGCTTCGCAGTGGGGTTAAAATTGTATCAGAGATAAAAGGTACTGCAGATGCTGGAGAATCCGAGATAACAAGCATGGGGCTGAAACATTCCAGACTGTTATTCTGTTTCTTTGACCACATCTTAGTTGGCTGTTTGGTCTCATGGTCTAGTGTTGTCTGTGACAGTTGGCAGGATGCCACATCCAGTACCAACCACATTCATTTTAATTTTCTCATTCTCAGCTCCCATACTTCAATCACATTCCACTCTGCTGTGAATGCTGAAACTAAAACAGAAAATTCTGGAAACACTCTGTAGCTCAGGCAGCCCTACAATGGGGGAAGGTCATTATTCTGGAGAAAATGAATCAGTTTGAAATCCTCTGTATCCGCAGATGCTGCCCGACCTACAAAGTGTTGCTGGAATTTTATGTGTTTATTTCAGATTTCCAGCACCTGTGGCATTTTGCATTTTGTTTCATTGGGAAAGTATCAAGCGTGGAGGGGGACAAACAGATTGTTTGGAACGTAGGAATGAGAGGGGGCAATTCTAGCCTTCAAGCCTTCCACATCATTCAATTAGATCATGACTGACATACGTCATCTCAATTTACCCACTATTGCTCCAAATACCTTCACATGCAAACTCACCAAACATCCATTAATATTATGAAATATCATGGTTCTGAAATGTTAACTACATCTCTCTATCCACAAATGTTGCCAGATCAATCTGGCATGGACACAATGGGCCAAATGGTCTCTTTCTGTGCGTAATGACTCTATGACTCAATATTTCCAGCATTTGCTGTTTTGATGTCTGCAGTACTTTAGTTCGTACAAAAACAACCAATCTCATGGCTTTCTGGGTCACTGACTTAAGAACATAGGAACAGGAGTGGACCGTGCAGCGCCTTGAGCTGGTTCCACCATTCAGTGAGATCATGGCTGATATGTGGCCTAACTCAATATACCTGCCTTCAGCCCATATCCCTTAACACCTTTGCTTAACAAAATTTATCTGTCTCAGATTTAAAATTAACAACCGATGCAGCATCCACAGAAAAAATGCTCCGAAGGCCCAGTTCTCGAAATCCCAGGCCTGAATGTAGCACCCAACATTAGGAAGATGTGTAGAGATTGGGTGTCTTTTTGGAGACGTTCAGGTACCCTTTTAGGGGAGGTCAGGTTCCATTTTGGGAATATTCAAATGTTATTTGGGATTGTAAAAATGGACTCAGTGGAACTATCAAGCTGTCAAAGCATTTAAATCCACCAGCTTTTTATATTTCTGAATGAAAAGCTTTTGCAGTCGAAAAGAAAATGGTCTAAAATGGACAATGCTGGGAACAGAACTGGACAGAATTGCATGCTGGAGGGTTCTGGTATCTCTAGGCTCAGTCAGCCTCTATTCGTGACCTCAATGGAACCAGATCAGTTGGTCCAATGTACAGCACCTGAGGCGCCTCACTACATTTAGCGTAGATTATATTTAAAATATAAGCACATGGTTCATGTCAAACATTCTCCGGCACATATGACTTGAGGGGCTTTATATGCATTCCAGCCCCTTGGTACAAATGGCTTAGATTGTGTTTAACTGGAGTTTATCCACACAGCTGAAATGATAAATGGCTGAACATTATGCTTTTTAGCTAAGTCAAAGTTGCATTGTTTTTGGAGAGATTTCCGCTGCAAGGCCTAACAACATCTCACCAGATCTTACAAATATCTCCTCATCAACTATCAACCCCACCTCTGTGGCATCCATCACATCCAAATCCAGCACCATCTTAAATTGCACCATTCTAAGAACAACTTGGATATCAGTGGATATCAGTGGATAAGAACTCAGTGGATATCACAAATGTGGAGGACCTGTAGTCTCATGGAGGCAGGACCAGGTAAGAAAACTGACTTTTCTTCTCTAAGGGCGTTAGTGATCCAGATAGATTTTTATGACAATCAATGATACTTTTGTGGTCACCATCATTGCGACTTATTATTGTTCCATATTTTATTTTGAATTTTGTCAGTTTTCTTGATGGGATATGAGTAGGTATTCACCAGAGCATTAGTATGGGCCTATGGATTATTGACCAGTGAAATTATCACTATGCTGTCATCACAAGGCCTGATTTGTTGTCCATTTTGGGTTGTCCTGAGAGGGTGCTGATTGTGATTTCCTTTGAACTGGGATCCCACATGATATTCAATCAGGCAATCATTGCTTGCAATTACTCTAAATTTCACTAGTCTGTCAATTGACATAGGTCTGAAGGCTATTATTGTAACATTTCTGCTGGATGACTGATTCCACAACTTACTGTCACAGTTCCTGGTTTATAAGTTTACAGTTTGACAGTTCTAAGTTTTTGATATGTGTCTATGACTGTGAATATATGTCCTCATAATCAATTAAATTTCTTTTATAAGGGATTGAGTACTTGAAGAAATGTAAATATATTGATTTTTTAAATCTCGTGAAAAGAAGTCTTCAATCGACCTTTTAAGCTCTATTCGATTCATTTCAGAATGCCTACTGAGTTCTACCCATGGGTAGCACTGGGTGATGTGACATGGAGGGTGTAAGGGCAAAAGGTGATGGATGGGGAATCATGGGTTGAAATGATTTGGTGCTAAATTGAGATAGAGGTTGTAAAGAACCGTAGTGAGTTAATAGAGAAGCATAGATTGGCATGGACGATATGTTGCGTATGGGGAACGGGTGGGCGATATATGAATTGGCATGGATAGGGAATGTGAAGGGTGTTGGGAGTGAGGGGATGTGAGAAATGAGAGCTCGGCATTGACAGCTCCACCCCCAAAATGTAAACAGGAAGATCCAGGGCACTTGCTGTTGAGCCAGATTTTATTTACATGCTGGGCTCCCAACTCAAGAGTAAAAACTCAACCCTCAGTTTGAAAGTTCAATTGACTCCCAGAATCCATAGCAAAAGTGCTTCCTGAGTTTTGCTCCTGAGTTTACTCTGTCAGCAGAAATAGTTGTTCCACATCTACCCTAATCAGATGCATTAATATTTTTAAACACCCTGAAAACCATTTAATTTCCCATACTCTTAGGAACTTATCAAGTTTGAGCAGGAGCTAAGCAAGGGGCTGAAAGTTTAGCAGTGTGGCTGGGAAAGTAATCAGATCATCCATTATCTTATTGAATGTGGAGCAGGCTTGAGTAGTTGAGAGGCCTAGTAATGCTCCTAACTTGTATGTTCGTATGTATGTAACCAGAACTCATAATTTAGCATCCTGCTGAGTCTGGGCTGCACCTCCTTCACTGCGAATATATCCTTCCTGAACTAAACTAAGGCAACATCAATATCAAACTTTCAATGGGAAAGCATTTTGGGAACAGCGACCATAATTACGTAAGTTTTAAGTAACTTACGGATGATAAGAATAGTCGTCGGGTGAAAGTACTAAATCAAGGCAAGGCTGACAATGACAATATTAAACAGAAACTGGCGTAAGAAGTTTGGGAGCAGCTGCTTGGAGGTAAATCCACATCTGTCTTGTAGGAATCTTTTAAAAGCCAGTTGATTAGAAATAGATTACAGAATGTTCCTGTGAAGATGAAGGATATGGATGGCAAGATTCAGGAACCTTGGCTAACAAGTGGAATTGAGACTGAAAGCAATAAATGAAGAAGATCGCAGTGAATCAGACAGCATCCGTGGAGAGCGACCAAGTTAACATTTCGAGGCTAGATGACTGTCCATCAGGGCTGAAGTGAAGTGTGGAGGGGGCAGCATTTATGAAATATTTGGGGGTTGGGGGTAGTGTGGTAGGGTGTAGAGTGCTGGTGGAGAAAAGATGTTGACAGTTCAGATTAAATGTGTGTGGAATGTGAGAATGGCAGAACAATGGTGTGTCTAACTGCCAGCCTTGAAAAAGAAGACAGTCCCACTGGGGTGGGGGCAGGGGAGAGAGAACATGGTGACAAAGAATGTAACAAGTAAAGCTAAAAGAAAGGGGAGAAATGGCAGTTGGTTCACAATTTGAAGGTGTTGTAGGGAAGATGCTGTGGGAAGCGGGGTGGTCTTGATGGTTGTGGAATGGATTAGGGTGTCCTGGAGGAACAATCCCTGCAAAATGCAGACAGGGGAGTGAAGGGAAGATGTCTTTGGTGGTGATGTTCTGCTGGAGTTGTCTGAAATGGCAGAGAATGATCCTTTGAATGCAGGTGCTGTTGGGATGAAAAGTGAGGACAAGGAGGACCCAATCATGCTGTTGTGAGAGATAGGAAGGGGCAAGGGCAGAAGTGCGGGTGATAGGTTGGATGCAGTTGAGGGCCCTGTCAACCACAGTGGGTGGGAAACCATGGTTATGGAAGAAGCAAGCCGTGTCAGCAATGCTGTTTTGGTAGGTGGCATCATCCGAACAGATTCAATATAGTCGAAGGAACTGGGAGAACGGAATGGAGTCCTTGCAGGACGTGGGGTGTGATGAGCTGTAGTGAAGGTAGCTATGGGAGTCTGTGGCTTTCTAGTGGATGGCAATGGACAGTGTATTCCCAGAAATGAAGACAGAGAGGTCAAAGAAAGGAAGGGAAGTGTCAGAAATGGACGATGTGCAAATTATAGAGGGGTGGAAATTGGAGGCAAAATGAACAAATTTTTCAAGGCCTGGCAGGAGCATGAGGCAGCACTGATGCAGTCATTGAAAAATGAGTTGTGGGAGGGGACCAGTGTAAGACTGGAACAAGAATTGTTCCACATACCCCATAAAAAGGCAGACATAACTGGGACCCTTGTGAGTCAGCCACTCCGTTGACTCGGCAGAAGTGTGATGAATTAAAGGAGAGATTGTTCAGTGAGAGAACAAGTTCAATCAGGCAGAAGAGAGTGTTGGTGGATGGTGAGTGTTCAGGCCTCTGGTTTCTGGCCTCTGCCATTCTCACATTACGATCACTTAATCTGAACTATCAACATTTTTTCTCCACCAGCAGTCTACACCCAGCACATCAAGTCCCCACCTCCCCTAACTATGGCATAAATGCTGCCCTCTCCACACTTCATTTCAGCTCTAATGAAGAACCATCTAGACTTGTAACTTTAGCTTGCTCTTTCTCAATGGATGCTGTCTGACCCGCTGTGATCTCCAACATTTGTTGTTTTCAGTACAGATTCCAACATCTGCAGTAATTTGCTCCTACATTCCGATTAATCGGTGGTAGGGAAATTATTGGAGAGGATTCTTATGGATAGGAATTACATACATTTGGAAAAACATGGATATATTAGTGATAGGCAGCCTGACTTTGTGTGCGGAGGTCATGTCTCAAACTTGATTGAGTTTTTTGAGGAAGTGACGAAGATAATCGATGAGGGCAGGGAGGTGGACTTGTCGACATGGACTTTAGCAAGGCCTTTGACAAGGTCCCTCATGGCAGGCTGACACAGAAGGTGAGGTCACATGGAATCTGCAGTGAGCTGGTAAAATGGATACAGAAACAAAAACAGAAATTGATGGAAAATCTCAGCAGGTCTGGCAGCTTGTGTGGAGAGAAATCAGAGTTAAATCAGAGTTAACATTTCAGGTCCAGTGAGCCTTCTACAGAACTGATGGTAGCTACGAAAAGGAAAACTTTTATATAGAAGATGGGGTCGGGGCGGGGGGGTGGAGGGAGAGTAAACAATAAATGGAGATAGAGCCCAAAGAGAGAGAAGAGCAGTTGGGCAGACAAAGGAGTATGTAAAAGGTCAGTCTGGAGGAATGAATAGCTACCAATGAGGACTATTAGTGACTGACAATGGGTAGTGTGTGGTAGCAGCCCATGTGATGAAAAGGCCTGGTGTTTAGGTTGGGGGAAAGCACAGGGAAGAAGATATCAAGCCCTAAAATTGGTTAACTTGATATTAAGTCCAGAAGGCTGCAGGGTTTGGCGATGCATGGCACTAAGTGTGGATCTTCGGATGTGGTGAGAACGTTGAACATTATGGAGATAGCTTGATCCATAATGGATACAGAACTGGTTCGGTTATGAAAGACAGAATGTAGAGGTGGAAGGGTGTTTTTCTGACTGGAGATCAGTGACCAATGATGTTCAACAGTGATCAGTGCTGGGACCCATATTGTTTGTATATACACACACATATATGTATAAAACACACACACATAAATGATTTGGAGGAGAATGTAGGTGGTCTGATTAGTAAGTTTAAGGACAACACAAAGATTGGGGGAGCTGCTGATAGTGAGGAGGATTGCCAGAGGATATAGCAGGATACAGATAGGCTGGAGACTTGAGTGAAGAAATTGCAGATTGAATTTAATCTGGACAAATGCAATGTGATGCATTTTGGAAGAAGGAAAGTAGACAGTAAACGGCAGACCCTTAGAAACATCAATATACAGAGGGATCGAGGCATACAGGTCCACAGTTCCTTCAAAGTGGCAACATGTGGATAAGGCATATAGCATAGATAAAAGGTACTGCAGATGCTGGAGAATCCGAGATAACAAGCATGGGGCTGGATGAACACAGCAGGTCGAGCAGCATCATAGGAGCAGGAAAACTTGACGTTTCGGGCCTAAACCCTTCATCAGAAATGGGGGAGGGGAAGAGGGTTCTGAAATAAATAGGGAGAGAGGGGGAGGCGGATAGAGGATGGACAGAGGAGAGGATAGGTGGAGAGGAGGCAGA
>JAHRHZ010000081.1:3083283-3120842 GCA_024137785.1 Ginglymostoma cirratum | reverse complement strand
TGGTCTCTTTCATTGCTGTCACCATTGTATGAATCTACGAATCTTCATTTTGTAATCCATCTTCGTGCTTTACACCCATTTGGGGATTATAACATTACAATTTGGCCTTACCCTGCCCCCAACACTTTTATGCACCTTCTTCCTCTTACAATTCATTCAACACAACACCCCACTCCCACTCCAGCTGGATTTCATTCAACCTGTCGTCATTCTATCAAACATCATAAATTGTTTTAGTTTCATTTCTGAGTTGATAATTCAGTGGAGCGGAGTAGTAAATCATGTGGGAGTTCGCCAGATGGGAACGTGTAGTCAGGTTTTCTGTTAGAACTCAAGGATCCCAACACTCCCAGGTGGGGGAGAACAATAGGAAAAAAGCCAGGCCAAAAAAAAAAGAAAATGTTAGCTATTGAATTTTTTTTTTTAAATGGTCTCAAATTTGCTCTTACCATCCAATAAATCATGGCCTTCGAGAGGGTGCAGAATCAACTCAACTGAAATGATGTCCAGGTTAAGGGGTTAGATGATGAGGGCATTTTTTTATTAATGCACCGAGGGGCTAGGACCTGGAATCTCCTAATCTGCTGTCTCAGAGAGTGATGCTGGAGGCAAGGGCAACGTGTTTGAAGAAGAAACATTTTTAGGGCTGTGGGGAAAAAGTGAGCAAGTGGCACTCAGTTGCTCATGCAGAGAACCAGCATGGAAACAATGGGCGAAATGGCCTTCTTCTGCACTGTAACCATTCTGGTTCCATGCTGCATAGATTAGGCCTGTACTTGCTTAAGTATTTAGGATTAAGAAGCACTTAAGGCAACTGAAGAATAAAGCAAAAGAAATTCAACAGATCGGGGTTGGGGAGGGGGGAATCCAAATCAAGAGGGAATAACCTTAAAATTACAGCTAGGCCATTCAAGAAGCTCTTTATAATAGGTGCTAGAAATCTAGAGCTTTCTCCCCCAAAAAGATGAGATTTGGTGGTCAAGCGAAAACTGAGATTGATCATTTTTTTTGTTAGGTTTTTGTATTCCAGAAAGAAAAATGAATAGATGGAGTTCAGGTACAGTCACAACCACGATCCACCTGAATGGCAGAGCAGGCTCAAGAGGTTGAAAGGCTACCCCTTGTTCTGAATCGATTGAAAAACCTGATTGTTAACAGATCTCGAGGACATTGTGAATGGTGGGTCATTCTGAGGATATTAACTGGTAAGTTCAAAACAGAAGAGTTTGGAAAATAATCTAATGTCAAAACACTGGACCATTGAACTTAGAGCAGGCTTTAAAGTGTGAATAATGGTCCTTTGTGACTTCCAAATTCTCAACTAATTGGCTTATGTATAGTGGCTTTGTTTCAATTGTCATCCACATGCTTTTGATTCAGAATTATATAGGGTAACGGTACCATAAGATATAGGAGCCGAATTAGACCATTCGGCCCATTGAGTCTGTTCCTCCATTTAATCACGGCTGATATGTTTCTCAACCGAGGTCAGGTTAACTAGCCTATAATTTCCTGTCTTCTGCCCCCCTCCCTTCTTAAACAGGTTGTTACATTTGCTATTTTACAGTCTTCTGGAACCCTTCCTGACTCCGATGATTCCCAAAAGATCACCACCAATGTCTCTACAATCTCCTAGCTATCTCCTTCAGACTTCTGGGGTGTAGTCCATCTGGTCTGGGGAATATATCAGCCTTCAGTTGCAGTTTCCCCACACCTCCTACTTAGTGATAGCCACAACTGCCACCTGATTCTCGAAATTCTGCTGTGCTGCTGGTGTCTTTCACTGTGAAAACTGAAGCAATGTACCTATTCAGTTCCTCTGCCTGTCCTTTCAATAGGACGTGTATCCTTGGACATCTGGATCCTAACTCTGACCCGATTGTAGCCTTGTCTCTGTGACACCCAGATTTTTTTTGGTACTCTTTTTAATTTAGCCCCTAGCTGCTTATGTTCCCTCAGCAGAACCTGTCTCCTCTTTCTACCTATAACTTTGTTACCAAAATGGACCATGACAACTGAATCTTTCCCTTCCCAATCCAGGTTCCTCTGCAGCCCAGATGAGTTTTCCTGAACCTGGGCACCAGGCAGGCAGCACAGCCCTGACAGGTGTGTCATAAACCAAGGTGCATCGTCTAAAGATAAGAAGGTAATGTAAGACTAAAACAAAGAAGAATTTCCTCATTCAGAATCATAGAGTTGTACAGCATGGAAACAGACCCTTCAGTCAAACCCGTCCATGCTGATCATATTACCAAACTAAACCAGTCCCACCTGCCTGTGCCTCGCCCATATCTCTCCAAACATTTTCTGTTCATGTGCTGATCTAAGTGTCTTTTAAACATTGTAATTGTACCCGCATCCACAACTTCCTCTGGCCGTTCATTCCACACATGAACCACTCTCTGTGCAAAAAAATGCCTCTCATATCTTTTTTAAATCTTTCTCCTTTCACCTTAAAAATATAGCTCCTAATCTTGAAATCCCCCACCCTAGGGAAAAGACACTGGCCATTCACCTTACCTGTACCCCTCATTATTTTATAAACTTTCATAAGGTCACCTATCAACCTCCTATGCTCCAATGAAAAAAAGCGCTGAGAACTCAATCATCAAGCAGGTTCAAAACAGAAATCAGTAGGTATATTGGCATAATGACATCTAGGGATGAGGAGCTAGTGCAGGAAGGCATTGAGGTAAGGTGATCATGAACTAACTGGATAGTGGAGCAGTCTTGATGGGCTGAATGGATGAATGAAGGAGATTTGAAAGCTAGGGGAGCATACCCTGACAAAACAAAAATCTGGAGTAGGCAGCTGACTGATGCTTCAATTTATCACTTTGCAGTAACCCCTGTAACCAAGTCAATACAGTGTTCCGTATTCCATTAGAAACAACTCCAGAGGTCGAGATGGGAACTTGACGTTTGGACAGCACAAGGTTGTCTCCATATATTTGCTGAGACCTGTTAATTGAAAAGGACATTCCAGCTTTGGTAAATAAGGTTAAGGGAGATGGTTGCCAGGCAGAGGTGAAATAATTCTCAAAAGAAATAGGTTTATCTGATTCTTTTCTGCATTGCTGTGTTTGTCTTGTTGTTAAAGTGTCAGCCCTGGCTCAGTGTTCACACTCTTGTCTTGACATCAGAAGGTGGTCAATTCAAGCCCTACTCCAGAGTTTGAGACAATCCCCTCAGCTGACACCCTTGCTAAACAGGGTTAGCTCTGCACCCTTGGAGATGCTACATTTTGAATAGTTAATGTCCCATTTGTCCTTTCAAGAAGATACTAAAGATCCAGTTGCTCCACTTGGAGATCAGAGCAGTTCTTCAAATGCTATGAAGAAAATTAACGCCTGTGGAGAGTAAACAGAGTTAACATTTTGGGTCCGATGACCTTTCTTCAGAACCATTCTGATGAAACTTTAACTCTGCTTTCTTTTCACAGATACTGCCAGACCTGCTGTGTTTTTCCAGCAATTTCTGTTTTTGTTTCTGATTTCCAGGGTTCCACGGTTCTTTCCTTTTTCTGAATATCAACAATTTCATTGGCATGACCATTAGACCATTGCAGAGGTAATGGAAATTGCAAGAGTAAAAAGAACTCTTAAAAAGAGACACCCAGGAAAGAAAACATCCACCTTTTGGCCATATGATATGAGCTGAAAAGTTAGAGATCTTTTCTAGAGGACAAAGTAGCAAGCTGTGGAAAAATGGGTCAAACTAGGCATAGTAGGATGGCACATGTCATACAGTACTTCCAGATGAGCTACAGTGGATGTGAGAGGATGGCACAAGACAGACAAGCGTAGCACCACAACAGCTGAGCAACAGACATGCCTAAAATAGATTATCTTTTATCTAACTGCACCTTGACTGCCAATTTACTCTCTCAATTCTTCGGAAGTATAGAATAGGCTGTTAGGTGCTGTTTAAACACTTGTTGTTATTTGAGGTTATTCTGTTCACTGTGAAATGGATTTGTTGCATTAGAAGTCAGATTTAAAATAAATAGAATAGAAATTTATCACATGTACTTTTACATGAAAAATTCAGTGAAAAGTTTTATAAGTTGGCCCACCACGGTGCCTTTATCAATGGCAGAAGTCATATACAGTAATAAAAAAGTAAAATTAAGATGAAGTTCATCACAGTTTCAGTTTATGGCTTCTGGCTTGGGAAAAGCCGATTAAGGAATGATGGAATACCCTGAAGATATTTCTGTCACATTCATAGATGACAGAATTGGGAGACAAACAGGCAGACAGTGCGGGGATCCCCTGCGGCCATTCCCCTCAATAACAGGTATACCGTTTTGGATTCTGTTGAGGGGGACGACTTACCAGGGGTAAGCCATGGGGTACAGGTCTCTGGCGCAGAGTCTGTCCCTGTTGCTCAGAAGGGAAGGGGGAAGAGGAGGAGAGCATTAGTCATTGGGGACTCCATAGTTAGAGGGACAGATAGGAGATTCTGTGGGAACGAGAGACACTCACGGTTAGTGTGTTGCCTCCCAGGTGCCAGGGTCCGTGATGTCTTGGATCATGAAGGGAGGGGTCCTGAAGGGAGAGGGTGACCAGCCCCAAGTCGTGGTCCACATAGGTACCAATGACATTGGTAGAAAGAGGGATAGGGATGTAAGGCAGGATTTCAGGGAGCTAGGGTGGAAGCTGAGAGCTAGAACAAACAGAGTTGTTATCTCTGGTTTGTTACCCGTGCCACATGATAGCGAGGCAAAGAACAGGGAGAGGTATCAGCTGAACACGTGGCTGCAGGGATGGTGCAGGAGGGACGGTTTCAGGTACATGGATAACTGGGGCTCATTCTGGGAAAGGTGGGACCTCTACAAACAGGACGGTCTTCACTTGAACCAGAGGGGTACTAATATCCTGGGTGGGAAATTTGCTAGTGCTTTTCGGGTGGATTTAAACTAGCTCAGCAGGGGCATGGGAACCTGTGGTGTAGTTCCAGTACACAGGAGGACATGGACAGGAATTCACCATCACAGGAGTGTGCTGGCAGACAGCAAGCTGGTTTGAAATGTGTCTACTTCAATGCCAGGAGTATCCGGAATAAGCTAGGTGAGCTTGCAGCATGGATAGGTACCTGGGACTTCGATGTTGTGGCCATTTCGGAGACGTGGATAGAGCAGGGTCAGGGATGGATGTTGCAGGTTCCAGGGTTTAGATCTTTCATAAAGATCAGGGAAGGTGGTAAAAGAGGGGGAGGTGTAGCTTTGTCAGTCAAGGACAGTATAACGGTGGCTGAAAGAACTTTTGATGAGGACTCGTCTACTGAGGTGGTATGGGCTGAGGTCAGAAACAGGAGAGGAGAGGTCACACTGCTGGGAGTTTTTTTATAGGCCTCCGCAAAGTTCCAGGGATGTGGAGGAGAGGATCGGCAAAACGATTCTGGGCAGGAGTGAAAGGAACAAGGTGGTCATTATGGGAGACTTTAACTTCCCCAACATTGACTGGAAATGCTACAACTCTAGTACGTCGGATGGATCGGTTTTTGTCCAATGTGTGCAGGAGGGTTTCCTGACACAGTATGTCGAGGGGCCGACAAGAGGGGAGGCCACACTGGATCTGGTACTTGGTAATGAACCAGGCCAGGTGTTTGATTTGGTGGTAGGTGAGCACTTTGGAGAGAGTGACCATAATTCGGTTACGTTTAGTTTAGCGATGGAAAGGGATAGGAACATGCTACTGGGCAAGAGTTATAGATGGGGGAAAGGCAATTATAATGCGATTAGGCAAGACTTAGGAGGGATAGAATGGGGTAGCAAAATGCAGGGGATGGGGACCATCGAAATGTGGAGCTGGTTGAAGGAACAGATATTGCGTGTTCTTGATAGGTATGTCCCTGTCAGGCAGGCAGGAAGTGATAAGGTAAGGGAACCTTGGTTTACAAAAGAAATTGTATCTCTTGTTAAGCGGAAGAGGGAGGCTTATGTGACATTGAGACGAGATGGTTCAGATGAGGCGATGGAGAGTTACAGATTAGCTAGGAAGGATTTAAAGAGAGAGAGTTAAGAAGAGCAAGGAGGGGACATGAGCAGTCATTAGCAGGTAGAATTAAGGAGAACCCTAAAGCTTTCTATAGGCATGTGGGGAATAAAAGGATGACTAGGGTAAGAATAGGGCCAGTCAAAGACAGAAGTGGGAAGTTGTGTGTGGACCCTGTGGAGATCGGAGAGGTGCTAAACAAATATTTCTCATCTGTTTTCACTCAGGAAAAGGAGAATATTGTAGAGGAGAAGACTGAGATACGGGCTATTAGACTTGAAAGGATTGAGGTTAGTAAGGAGGAGGTGTTATCAATCCGAGGTGGTGTGAAGGTAGATAAATCCCCTGGGCCGGATGGGATTTTTCCGAGGATTCTCTGGGAAGTTAGAGAGGAGATGGCGGAGCCTTTGGCCTTGATCTTTGAGTCGTCATTGTCTACAGGTTTAGTACCAGAGGACTGGAGGATTGCAAATGTTGTGCCCTTGTTCAAGAAGGGCAGTAGAGATGACCCAGGTAATTATAGACCAGTGAGCCTTACATCTGTTGTAGGAAAAGTTCTGGAAAGGATTATAAGAGATAGGATTTATAATCATCTAGCAAGCAACGATTTGATTGGAGATAGTCAACATGGATTCGTCAAGGGCAGGTCGTGTCTCACAAGCCTCATTGAGTTTTTTGAGAAGGTGACCAAGCATGTGGATGAGGGTAGGGCAGTTGGCGTGGTGTACATGGACTTCAGTAAAGCTTTTGATAAGGCTCCACATGGTAGGCTATTGGAGAAGATGCAGAGGCATGGGATTGAGGGAGATTTAGCAGTTTGGATTAGAAACTGGCTTTCTGAAAGAAGGCAAAGAGTGGTGGTTGATGGAAAACATTCAGCCTGGAGTCCGGTTACTAGTGGTGTGCCACAAGGATCTGTTTTGGGACCACTGCTGTTTGTCATTTTTATAAATGACTTGGATGCAGGCATAGGTGGATGGGTTAGTAAGTTTGCAGATGACACTAAAGTCGGTGGAGTGGTGGACAGTGTGGAAGAATGTTGCAGGTTGCAGGGAGACTTGGATAAACTGCAGAATTGGGCTGAAAGGTGGCAAATGGAGTTCAATGCAGACAAATGTGAGGTGATGCACTTTGGGAAGAATAATAGGAAGGCAGAATACTGGGTCAATGGAAAGATTCTTGGTAGTGTGGATGTGCAGAGGGATCTTGGTGTCCAGGTACATAGATCCCTGAGAGTTGCCACCCAGGTTGATAGTGCTGTTAAGAAGGCATACGGTGTGTTAGGTTTCATTGGTGGAGGGATTGAGTTCCGGAGCCGTGATGTCATGCTGCAACTGTACAAAACGCTAGTGCGGCCTCACTTTGAATATTGTGTACAGTTCTGGTCGCCCCATTACAGGAAGGATGTGGAAGCATTGGAAAAGGTGCAGAGGAGATTTACCAGGATGTTGCCTGGTCTGGAGCGAAGGTCTTATGAGGAAAGGCTGAGGGACTTGGGTCTGTTCTCATTGGAGAGAAGAAGGCTAACAGGGGATTTAATAGAGACAAACAAAATGATCAGAGGATTAGATAGGGTGGACAGCGAGAGTCTTTTTCCTAGGATGATGACGTCGGCTAGTACGAGGGGCCATAGCTGCAAATTGAGGGGTGATAGATTTAAGACAGATGTCAGAGGCATCTTTACTCAGAGAGTGGTAAGGGCGTGGAATGCCCTGCCTGCCAATGTAGTTAACTCAGCCACATTAGGGGCATTTAAACAGTCCTTGGATAAGCATATGGATGATGATGGGATAGTGTAGGGGGATGGGCTTAGATTAGTTCACAGGGCGGTGCAACATCGAGGGCCGAAGGGCCTGTTCTGCGCTGTATTGTTCTATGTTCTATGTTGTATGTTCTAACTGTTTAGATACTGAAAATGGTGACAAAACTTGTCAGATCTAATGCACATATTATCATTTACCAGGTATTAAAAAATCACACTTTGTATTTGTCTGGGATACACATTCAAAAAGCCATGCAACAATGCTGTGACTCAAAATCAACAGTATTTTTCAAGCATGCATACTTAATCAGTGACCTGAAAATAAAACCTGAGATGTGCAACTTAACTGTACTGCTCTTTGAAACTGGACTGTGGATCACTACTTCAAAAACAATCTCATTTGCTGCCTTATATAAAATGCTTTAAGTTGCTCCCACAATCTTGCTGAAAGGAAATTAAATCTCAAATATGTTAAAAACCCTTTTTCCTAATTCCTTAATTGTATCTTTTTACTGTAATGCAAAGTATTCTTAGTTTTCTGCTTCAAAATCTTTAACACTTTAATTAATATTTCAACATGGAAACTATTTTATTCTAAGATGGATAAGGGCAGAGATGTGGAAGATTGCCAGTATCAAATGAACTATACCCGGTTTGAGTTACTGTCTTCAGAAAAGGGCCAGAACAAAGGAGAAGACCAAAAAGAATTAGAAGATAATTTTCGCACAAAGAAACAGTTCAAAGAGCAGACGGGATCTTCACACTTCCAAATTCACACATAGCAAGCTCAGATTAAGCATAGGAAATTTAAATATTAAATAAAACAAGCGGAAACAAAGCATATTGAGCAGGACTTCCAGATACAAAGTTGTGGCGCAGTAACTGGTGACTAACAAACCTACAAACTCTACCATCTAAACAAGAACAACCAATGCATGGGAAAGCCACTGGAAATTTCCCTTAAAAACTACACATCATGTAATGGAAAGTTCCTTTTTTAATCCTGAAAGTCCCTCCCACAGAGCGCTCTGGGTGTACATACACCACATAAACCGCAGTGGTTCAACAACCACTTTCTTGTGGACAATTAGAGATGGGTAACAAACAACAAGATTGTTACAATGTCATCCGTTCAGCCTTTCGTGTCTCTACTGCCGCTCCGAATGAGCATTTTAATTCGTTTCTGCCGCCCTCACCCCATAACCCTGCACATTGTTCCTTTTCAGATAACAGTCTAATCTCCTTTTGAACCTGCCTCCACTCTGCAGGTGTGTTCCAGAAGTGGTATATCCTCGCTGGTGATGTGTAGATATTGTGAATAACTAACAAAAAAAGGAATGGTACGAAAATTTGTCACACCGATTAAAATACCCCTGTAAATACTAGCACATTTATCGTTTTCTTAGCTTACAATTTATTTCCACGTAACTGGCGAAACTTCTATCAGCTTTTAGTTTGCGTGGGTGCCTTGATGAAAGATGGCCACCTCATATAGTTGGGGAAGGCGGAGTGTGAAGTTTGCGCGTCCCCAGAACGGTCCGGTTGGAGGTGAGGCCCCCGCTCTCGGGTTCCGCCTCCGTGCTGATGAACGGGGGTGGGTGCAGCAGCGTGTGATGTCCGCGCTGGAAGATGGCGGACGAGGTCGGCGGCAGGCAGCCGGGCTCCGGCTCCGACTTGGAGGGGCCGACGCCCACTAACCTGAGTCGGGGTCCGCGGCTCGTGAAGATCATCAAGTCGGAGACGGGTTACGGCTTCAATGTGCGGGGCCAGGTGAGCGAAGGCGGCCAGCTGAGGAGCATCAACGGGGAACTGTACGCGCCGCTCCAGCACGTCAGCGCCGTGTTACCTGGCGGAGCGGCCGAGCGGGCCGGGGTCCGCAAAGGAGATCGCATTCTCGAAGTGTAAGTAACCCGGCAGCGGACTTCTAACCCCGAACCTGGCCTCGGAGATAGGGCTAGGGGAAGAAACGGCAACCCCGCCCGACAACGGAGTGGGGCTTAGCTGGATCACCGGCAAATTGGAAAGTGAGGGATGGGTGCAGCCCCACCCCCCCCGGGGTGCGGTCCCTCTCCTCTGGCCTGGGGTAGGGTGAAGGGTCCCTATCAATGGGTGGGAGTGAGGCGTTGGGGAGTTGTTCTGCGGCCGCGAGACTGAAAACCAGGCTGGGGTAGTTTGGCTAAGGAATGGTTGTATGAAGCGATGTGTGAGGAACTTCCCACTCTCATCCACACTCACCTTTCCCTCTTAATATCCCCCTTGACTGCACCTTTCTCCCGCCCGACTGCCCTGTTCGTGCGTCACCACTATCCAGCCCCAACCTCTAGCGCTCTATCTACTGAGAAGGTTCTTGTCTCTTTCTTAGCTCCCCTCTCACCCTTAATCCTGTGTACGAGATATTTTTGCCTTCTCTCTAACAGATATCCTTCTGTGGACCCTGCCATTGTCCTAATGAGAGTTTTGCAGAGATGGGTAGTGTGCTGTGTCCCATTTCAGCCCAGTGACTGATTCATTTAACAAAGTTAACAATCTTAGGGAGCTGGCAGTGTGCAACTTTGCATTGTTTCTGTAGTCTGATATTGGATTTTGTTTATATTGTTATGGAAATTTGCCCTTTGGATATCTGTACGATGTGGGGTCTTGATCTCAAATATTTATTGCTGCATTTTTTTTCTGACCATAACCTCAAACTAGGTATTTGGCGATTGTTTAGAAGTTTCGACTTGACGTATTTCCATATTTTATGGTGAAGTTCAATTTTGACTTAATCTTGAGCTGTTGCTTTTGTTACCTAACTCCATGACTGCTACTGGCAATGGTGTGCCATTTACCTCTTGTAGAATCAGTGCACTTCTCCATTGTAATTTAGTCCTACTGAAATATTGTGATCTTTCCTAAGCATGCCAGTGCTGTTTGCATGGTTCAGGACTGGAATTTGCAAGAAATAATAGGATGTAAACAATTTTGAATTGAAAATATGTTGAAACAAAAGCTATGAACTAATCTCATCTCAAAGGAGTGGGACATTTTAAACTGAAATAGTGAGACAACTCCTTAATTTGGTGAAGTTATGAATATTTCCCAACAAATTGATTTTTTTTTTTAAAAAAGCTTAATCTGGTGTCAATGACCATTGAATTAGCTGAACAGGTTGCTACTGGAAGCCACAATTATTGCAATTTCATCTGCTTAGCCATATATAGGATCTAAAATAAATATACAGTAATTCTGATTCTCAAAGATTGATTACATGAGAATTTAATCTATGCTATGCTATTAGGCTATGCTGCAAATTTTCACGTTACTAATTTATGAAGTACTATCATGGAATAATAGAATATTACAGCAGAGGAGAGGTGTCTGTTTGATCACTCACCTCTTGAAGGGACTGTATTCCTAACAGATGTAGCGCTGCCATTTCATCTTGGTTATGAAGATTTTCCTGTTTTCAAATGTCTGTTCAGTATCCTTTCATAAACTATTGTAGATTTTCCTCCTTTTACAGTCTCTGGAGGAATTCCATAATCTGTTCAAAAACAATTAGTTCTTTGCACCCCAGCTTGTTTGTTAGTCCCCATTTAGTAACTCGTTAACTGTAATTGCTTTTCCACTTTGCATGATTAAAAATCCTTCATAATGTCTCTCTTGGATATTCCGTGGTCCTTCTCCATTGTAGTAGAGTTCCAGTTTAAGTTTTTAACGTTACTATCTGACACTTGATATTTTGTCTGCATCTTTACTGGGTAGGGCAGATAATTAGAAAGGAAGACTGCTGTATTGAGTCTGTTCCTGTCAGGAGAGTGAAAATCAGCCATGCAAGAGCCACACAGACATTCGTAAGGGAAACTTGAAGTGGTGTGGTGTCACGCGTAAGGCACTAGAGGAAACTTGCTGGGGAGTCCTGACACTTAGAGCTTTGGTCATTTTAAAAAAATTATTGCCTGTGTACAGGTGACAGAACACCCTCTGTCTGTGTTGTGGCATTTTCCAATATCCTGACGGTTTCTGACTCTGTGTCCCCAAGCTGGGACTACATAACCACTTGCTGATGTTTGTTGTTGTTGAGTCTGCGCATCCATGGTCTTTTTTGAACTCTAAGGGCAGCAGTCATTTTGTGCGCAGTAACTTCGCCTTTAAGGTGGTTAAACGTGCTTCGCTGAGCAACATAAATTGGCAGATTTTTTAAAAAAAGGCAGATGCTGGAATCCAATGTAGACATACAGGAAGCTGGAAGAGCGCAGCAAGCCAGGCAGCATGTGGACAAAAGGAGAAGTCAACGTTTGGGTATTACCCTCCTTCAGGACTGAAACAAAAATTGGCAGCTTATAATGGGATTTTAGGACAGTTGACTGAAGTAAGTAGTTTCAAGGAGAATCTTTAAAGGAGAAGAAACAGAGGCAGATGAATTTATGGAGGGATTTTCAGAGTGGTGGTCACCAGTGAAGGGGTCAAAAGAAATCGGTAGTGCACCAAGTCTAGAATTAGAGGAATGTAGCATTCTCTGACAATTGTAGGCATGGAGGAGATTAGAGATGGGAGGGGGGATGCTTTGTGAGACTTGGTTCACAAGGATGAGAAGTTCATGATCCAACTGTTGCTTTGAAGACAGGCCTGATTAGGGAACAGGACCTGGTGCGAGATTGGATACAGGCAGCTAGGTTTTAGATGAGCAAGTATATTAAGCTAAATAAACAAAATCGGTTTATCCCCTCAATTTAGAAACAGCTGAAGTTTGGGATATTTCATGGTGCATTGTTGGGATAGGAGTAGGACGGATAACTATGATGCATGGCTATAGGAAAACAGAAGTGGCAGCATATGTGACCTCTGTCAAAAGGCCAGCACAGGCACAATAGGTCACCTGCCTGATTCTATTTTCTCCTGTCAAACAAAATCACGATAGATTGATCAGGCTAAATTACTTTGTTTTCTATATATAAAGTCAGAGAATAGAGCAAGATATGCTCCAACACTGGCAGCTGGCGCCTCTTTCTTAGGCAGGATGTTCCAGTAACAAACAGTAGGCTGGAGGACCTTCCCTTAGGTGCAGACGAGTGGTTTGGTCACCATTTCCAAATAAAAGTCATCCCTGGTTGATGCTTTTTGGGAAAACATGCATCAATTTTAAAAATGTCTTGTGAACCATGAAGCTGTACACATCATTTGGACCTCCTCTGCCTACTGGCCCTCCCCTCACTCCCCTGGCTTGTGGATTAAGGGTGCTGATGATTTGCATCACAGTCAGCCTCAATTTGGAGTTGTCCACTAGGAGTCGCCCAAGGGCCATTGGTTGTGCGGATGATGCACCTATCCCCATCTCTTCTTCTGACTTCCCCCTCTTTCACAGTGTTAATGAGACCAAGATTAGGAATCCAGCCTTCTGAGAGCAGTGCCATGCTCCATCATTGGATTGGTCTCATGTGCCATCAATCTATAAAAATAACAGTGTCGTCTTGTTTCATTCCTGAGGCTTTGGCCTTATTCGGATCTGATGGGTGGAAATAGTTCATGTGCCGGCACTGCTCAAGTGGAGGGCTTGGTTCCAGTCATTGACAACACTGCACTGTGTACAACTTGAAAATGAGGCGAGTCTTCCTCTTGCCAGATGATTTTGCAGACTCATTAATTTATGAATTGTTTCTGAAAATGACCAGCATCTTCTGGTATTGCCTGTTTCACAGGAAACATGAAAACTTAGAACTCACGTCTACAGCACCATTCCTAATCTTGAGATGCAAGTGTCTGTTTGCTAAACATTCAGCAGCAAATTCCTTCCACCCTGTCATTCTATGTGAGCTGCAGGAACCCCAGATTCAGAGAAATGCTTCCTACAAGCATTTCACAGCCAAAGTAGTCACTGTTGTAATGTGGGAAATTGTATCAGACAATTTGTGGACTGCGAGGTCCTGCAAACAACAGTATGATAATTGTGATAATTACAAGGTTGTCGGTCTGCGTAGATGGTGGTTGAAGGATAAATATTAGCCTGGTGCTGTGGAGAACTTCTCTGTTCTTCAAACAAGTAGTCTGGAATCTTTTTCCAATCCAAGGTGGCAACTAGGGCCTCAGTTTAATATCTTCCATCCAATACGTGGTGCCCCGTACAGTAAAGCACTGCCTCAGCACTGCACAAGTCTGTGTCAGCCTAGATTGTGCTGGAGTGTGTGAATCCATGACCTTGTGACTGGGGTGAGTCAGTTGTGATCTGCAGCTTAACCTCCAACTTTACTCGTCTGTGAGAGCCAATTTTCCTTTAGGGAAGTGGCTGAGAGTAGGATTTCACTGTGTTTGGACTCAGTAAAATGGTGGTAGATGAGATTACAGATGTTGCTGGAGGAAGCTCTGTTGTCAGGACCCCAAGTTCCTGACACTGAAGCCCATGTGATCTATTAAAAATGTTTTAAATAAACAGCGGTGTATAAATTTGGCAGTTACCAATCAAATATGCAGTGCATTGCCATAAGTAGAATAAGTCTGCAGTATCTTCCATTTATCTTGATTCCTTTCACCTTTCTGCTAAGTAAGAACTAAACTATCTAAAGTGTTTGTAAAATTGCTCGTAAAACTTTGCTTGTCTAACCCTTCATCTTCCTGACATAATTCCCTTTGTTCTTAACCTTCGTATGTCCTCAGACTGACTTGTTAACCCACTGAGTGCACACTGACCTCTTGTACTAAATCTATACATTTGTTTTCCCACTTGCCACTGCTGAAATTGCGTGGGTGTCAGTGCTGAGGATGGGAATTGATCCTGCATGTTGTCACATCTGTGGTATGGTTACATACCATCCCAGTCAGGCGACAGTCATCCAGTATTATGCAACTGGTATCACGAGGTAAATAGCAATGTTCAAAGTAGAAAAGTAATTTGAAATGAGGAATGGCATTCTTTGCATGCTTATAGGAGACATTCACTCAGTTGTTCAAATCTGAGCTTTGGTTTATAGGTATTGATAGTTTTGTTTTTGGAAGGAAGAAATTTCTTCCCCCATTTTTCTTCTTGGGGTAAAACAAGGTTTCTCTGACTGGATATGATCAGTAGGTTTTTTTTTTCAACTTGGCCTTCTCACCACAACAATAGCTCAGATGGAAGTATACAGTTCTAGTTACTTCATGCACCTGTTTGGACATGCTATGACGCATGTCTGGGGCAGATGGGACTTGAACCTCGAACTCTTGGTCCTTAGGTAGGGTTAGCTCAGCTTGTGGAATGGATGGTCTGCGATGCAAAGTTAACATCAACAGCATAGGATCAATTCCCACACCAGATGAAGTTAGCATGAAGGACGCTCCTTGTCAACCCCTCGCCTTGCCTAAGGCTTGGTGACCCTCGGGGCTGTTTCTCGCTCAGAGCAGACCTATGGTCTGTTAAGGCAATGATGACACAAAGATCGTGATGACCGTAGATTGATTTTGGACAAGGTTTCCCAATCTAGTATTGTCAGGATTCTGTCATTTGCTGAGAGCAAGGATGGATGTGATAAAATCCAGATTTCTCAGAATCAGCATGATTGTTGACTGCTGAGTGGTTACTTGGTTGCCCTGGCAACCGCTTCAAACCATTTGATGGTGCAGGGGCTTCTCAAGCTGAATGAAGATGTGTGCTTTGAAAAAAAGCTGCCTTGCCTTTGGTTTGGGAACATTCTTTACTTCCAGATCTGAATAAACCAGATGCGTGTTTCTTTGTAGCTAATACAGATCAATTTCTATGATTCTAATTAGAAAAAACTGAGGCACTGGCGTTAGTGTGTTGCGTATGTTTGGCAGGACGTGTATGCTGAGTGCAAAGATTGGCCATGGCTGTGCTGTGAACCGATTGCTGCCTCACAGACTACATGTGGCCTTACTTTGGATGAGACAAGTAGAAATTTGCCAGGTCTACTTAAATCCATTGACTCTGAAAAATTTTCTGAGCACACAAAAAAAAATTTGCACTTTCTTAACACATCTGAAGGCGGGGATCGTCCACATTTCAAACTCATTTTATCACAAGAAAAGAATTCGCTGTTTCATCTTCACAAAGTATTGAATAAATGAAAGATGGCAATGCAAATTAACAGCAGCCATTTTGAATAAATGCAGAATTATCCAGGTTAAATTTGAAAAACAAAGACCACAAGAAAATCTATAGCTGTCAGTCCTTTGTGTTTGGGGAGATAGAAAATGGTACAACTTACATTTACATAGTGCCTTCAACAGAATGAAATATCTCAGGATGTGTCATGGGTGCATTAGAAAATAAAGAATGACACCGTGCCACACATGGAGCTGTTTCCCCCACACTGTTAGCTGGTAATCCATAGCTTGGTCAGAGGTACAGCACACCAGATCCCATTTTAAGTTGTTTTGTTAATGAAACCCACATTCCATTGGCATCAGGAATCTTGTGTGGTGCTGTGTGAGACGTGGTGCTGTGCCTGTCCAATTTCCTTGTTTCCCACATCTGCAGATCCTCTGGTTTGGAGCCTGTTCTCTTCCCTGACCCTTCCTCTTGCCAACCTTTTGGCTTATGGCCTTTCCTACTCTCTGCCCCCCTTACTAACCTTCCAGCTTGTGACCCCTCTGTCTTCAAGCAACCCTCCCACTATCCCCCTGGCTCATAGTGTCTCCACCTTGCATCTTGCCTTCTGCAAACTGAAGCTGCTTTTCCTGTCTTTTGCCCCCCTTTGCCAGCTCATAACAAGAGTTTGGGAGATGGAAGTGGTGAGCAGGAAGGGTGGAAGGTCAGCAAGTGGGTTGGTGGGAACAAGAGTCTGTTAGCAGGATGTAAGTAGAAAGAGCAAATTCCTTCTGTATTTTTTTAAAGTTTATTTCTTTACAAATACAGTAATTTAGCAGTGGAACCAAGTGCATTTGCTTACAGGGAGTAATAATGCATTTCTGTTTTCTCTGCTGAGAAAGATCCTACAGAATCTGCCTGCAATTCCTCACTTTGGTTTTAATGGGAAAGTCTAAATCGTGAAGTTGTGCTTTTCAAAAATGCAACTATAGCATTACGTGATGACTTGCTGTATGTCAGAGGACTGTGGGTAGAAGATTAGAGATGGGGAGGAAGGCCATGGAGGAATTTGGAAACAATGATGAGAATTTTAAAACCAAGACATTACTTGAGAGCCGGTGTAGCTCTGAATATGAGTGATGTAGGCTGGGGACTATGATGATATAATTCTCTTGGCATCAGATTGAGCTGAAGTGTGTTATAAAATAAGCTGGAAAGCAATTTTCTTCGTAATTTAGATCCAGTCAACAGATCTAATGTTAATTGTCTTTGAAACGAAAATAGAAATTCTTGGAGAAACTCATCAGGTGTGACAGCATTTGTGGAGAAAAAGCAAAGTTAATGTTTCTGGTCCAGTGACCCTTCTTCACTTCTGGATCCAAAACATTAACTCCGCTTTCTCTCCACAGGTGCTGCCAGACCTGCTGAATTTCTCCAGCAATTTCTGTTTTTGCTTCAGATTTCCAACATCCACTGTTCTTTATTTCAGTATCTTTGAGCTGTCTTATCTGTTTTGGTCCAAATGAATGAACTGTCCCAGCCTGTAGTTCCTTTCTTGTGCCCACTGTTTCTGCAGTTATTTATAAATACAGTATTACCTGTATATTTTTAAAGTGTATAAAATGCAGTTTAGAGTTCTTGTATGTCTTCAGTCATTGGAAGTGGACTGCATCTTCTGATAGTTTTATTGTTTCACATCATGAGCTTGTTTATAGTTCTGTGATGAGCTGGTTGAAATATGATCTTTTATGTTTCTAGACTTGGGTAAAATATTTTGCTGTATGTAATATGCCAACAGGTGCACGGATATCTGGCCTGTGAACACTATTTCTTGATGTCACATTTTTTTTGTATTAATCTATTTTCACTTAAAATAAAATGCACACGTAAATTTGTTATACTTCACTATTTTCATCGCAATAGTGACACAGTAATCTTCAAACTCTTAAGTCTAAGATTCAAAAGCTAAAGTTCCTCCTCATATTTGCCCTAAGTTTAGTTATTTGTCTCTCTAAAATCAAACTGTTAGACAAGAATATTGACCCATGGTATGAATTTTAAATTAGGAAGTGATTTATATCTGCATGGCTTTGTTCAATTATTTTCCACCTCTGCATATCACATGAAAATTACAGTTGATCTCTAATATCACAGCATATCATTTATTTAAAGCATTTATTTGTGTCCATTCAATACCATGTTTATACCTAAAATAACAACAGGGTGGTACGATGGCTCAGTGGTTAGCACTGCTGCCTCACAGGACCTATGTTCGATTCGTGTAACTGTCTGCATGGAGTTTGCACATTCTCCCTGTGTCTGCGTGTCCTCCAGGTGCTCCAGCTTCCTCCCACAGTCCAAAGTTGTGCGGATTAGGTGGATTGGACTTGGGAAATGCAGGGTTACAGGGATAGCGTGGGGGTCTGAATGGGACGCTGTTTGGAGGGTTGGCATGGACTCGGCTGAATAGACTGCTTTCAAATTGTAGGGATTTCATGATTCTATGATCATAAAAGTGTAGGAGTATAAAACTTAGGAGTACCAGTAGGCCATTTGGCCCTTTGCGTCTGCTGTGCCATTCAATGAGATCATGGCTGAGCTGATAATCCTCAATCTACTTTTTTGCCTTTCCCCATAACTCTTGATTCCCTTAGTGATTAGAATTCTGTCTTAGCCTTAAATATAGTTAACTACCCAACCTCAACAGCTCTCTGCTATAAAGAATTCTACAGATTCACTACCCTCTGAAAGAAGAAATTTCTCTTGTTTCTGAAATGGGCAACCCTTCATTCTGAGATTGTCATCTGTTCCTCAACTATCCCACAAGGGGGAATAATCTTTCAGCATCTATTGTCAAGTCCCCTAAGAATCTTGTATGCTTCAATCAAGCCTCTCGTTCTTAACTCCAATAAGTACATGCTCAACCTATTCAAATAAAGATAAAATATTGCATTTGCCAATTCAGCCCTCTGAGCCTGCTCTCATTCATTAGGATCATGGTTGATCATCTAACTCCGTACCCTGTTTCTGCTTAACTCATTATATCCTTTTGAGCCTTTTAGCCATACAAACTATATTTAGCTCCTTGAAAACATTCAATTTTTTGGACTCAATTGCTTTCAGTGGCACAGAATTCCACTGCCTGGGTGAGGATATTTCTTTTCATCTGAGTCATAAATGGCTTACCCTGTATCCTTGCATTGTGACCCTGGTTCTGGACTCCTCAGTTGGAGGTGTTTGATTGTGTAGTCCTTGAAGTTTATAGATATCTATGAGACAGAGACATACCCCTACCTACCGACCTAACAGATCCAATCTCCTTTCATCTGCCAGTCGTGCTACCCCAAGATGGTAGACCTTTGTTGCGCACTCTCCATAACATCCATCCTCAGGCGGTGAGATTAAAACTGTAAACAGAGAATTCTGGAGAAGCTCAACAGGTCCAATAGAGTCTATGGAGAGAGAAACAGTAATAACTCTTTTTCAGAACTGAACTTGAAATGTTATTTTTTTTTTTTCTGTCCACAGAATCCAAACCTGCTGAATTTTTCCAGAATTATGTGTATGTTCCTAATTTACTAAACCTTTCCTTAAAAGACAGCCCCTCCATACCCAGGATCAATGTAATGCAACTACTCTGCACTGCCTCTTCTGCCAGTATATCTTTGCTTAGATAAAAGGACTGAAACTATTCACAGTATTCCAGGTGTGGTCTAACTAGTGCTTTCTATAGTTTTAGCAAGACTACTCTATTTTCATACTCCATTCCCTTTGAAATGGAGGCCAGTGTTACATTTACCTTTTCTGTTACCTGCTGAACTTGCTTGCTAGTTGTTTTTTTTTGAGTTTTGTATGAGGACCCCAGATCCTTCTGTGCTGCAGCTTTCTGTAGTGTTTCTCCATTTAAATAATAGTCAGCTCTTCTATTCTTCCTGCCAAAGTGTATAACTTCACATTTCCCCACATAATATTCCATCTGCCAAGATTTTGCCCATTCACTTAATCTGTTTAAATCCCTCTAGATTCTTTGTGTCATCCTTGCCAGTTGCTTTCCCACCTATTTTCATTATCTGTCAACTTGGTACTCATTATGTTCACTTTCCTAATCCAAGTCATTATGAATTGTAAATAATTGTGGCCCAGCACTTACTCCTGTGGTACGTCACTAGTTATGTTTTGCCATCCTGAGAATCACCTTTTTATCCCAACTGTCTAAAAGTTAGGCAGTTCTCTCTCCATGCTAATATATTACGACCACTCCATGGACTCTTTTTGTCTTAATTGACCTTGTGTACGGTACCATGTCAAGTGCCTTTGGGAAATCCAAATATATTATGTCTACTGGTTCTCCTGCTTGCTACCTCAAAAAAAAGTTGCCATACGTTTGTCAGGCATGATTTCTCATCCATAAAGTAATGCTGACTCTGCTTGATCATGTCATGTCTTTCTAAATACTGTGCAGTTACATCTTTTAAAATAGTCTCTAAAATTTTCCCAGTGACAGATATTAAGCGAACTGGCAAATAGATAGCTTTTTTTATATCTCCCTCCCTTTTTTTGAATTAAGATGTTTGCCAGTTTTCCAATCCTCTAGGACATTCCTGAATCTAAAGATTCTTGGAAGCATATCTGTTATCTCAGATTCTAGTTACTGGAATTTTTTGAAGATGTGACCAGTCGAGTGGACAAGAGTGAATCAGTGGATGTTGTTTATTTGGACTTTCAAAGGCTTTTGACAAGGTCTCGCATAAGAGGTTAGTAAGTAAAATGAAAGCTCGTGGTACAGGAGATAATGTATTGATGTGGACAAAGAACTGGTTGGCAGACAGGAAGCAGAGAGTTGGAATAAACAGATTCTTTTCAGAGTGGCAGGCAGTGACGAGTGGATGCCACAGGGTTCAGTACCGAGACCCCAGTTGTTCACAATATACATTAATGATTTGGATGAAGGAGTTGAATGCAATATCTCCAAATTTGCAGACAAGACTAAGCTGGGTGGCAGTGCGTGCTGTGAGGAGGATGCTAAGAGGCTGCAGGGTGACTTGGACATGCTGGCTGAGTGGGCAAATACATGGCAATTGATGTATAATGTGGATAAAAGTGAGGTTATCCACTTTGGTGGCAAAAACAGGAAGGCAGATTACTATCTGAATGGTGGCAGTTTAGGAAAAGATGAGGTGCAACGAGACCTGATTGTTGTGGTGGAACAGTCGCTGCAGGTTGGCATGCAGGTGTAGCAGGCAGTGAGGAAAGCTCATGGCATGCTGGCCTTCGTAGCGAGAGGATTTGAGTATCAGAGCAAGGTTGTCTTACTGCTGTTGTAGAGGGCCTTGGTGAGGCCACATCCTGAGTATTGTGTGCAGTTTCGGTCTCCTAGTGAGGAAGGAATTCTTGCTGTTGAGGGATTCCAGCAAAGGTTCACCAGACTGATTCCTGGGATGGCAGGACTGACACATGAAGACAGACTGGATCGATTGGGTTTGTACTCGCTGGAATTTAGAAGAACGATGGGGGAATCTCATAGAAACATATAAAATCCTGATAGGAGTGGACTGGTTAGATGCAGGAAGAATGTTCCCAATGTTGAAGTCCAGAACTAGGGGACACAGTCTAGGAATAAGGGGTAAGCCATTCAGGACTAAGATGAGGAAGAATTTCTTCACTCAGAGTTGTGAACTTATGGAATTCTCTCCCACAAGAAGCTGTTGGGACCAGTTCGTTTGATATATTCAAGAGGGAGCTAGATTTGGCCCTTCCGCTAAAGGGATCAAAGGGTATGGCGAGAAAGCAGGAGTGGGATACTAAAAGTGCATAACAGCCACAATTATATTGAATTGTGGTACAGACTCGAAGGGCTGAATGGCCTCCTCCTGCACCTGCTTCTATGTTACTTTCTTTAATATCCTAAGCTGTAACTCATCGAGTCCAGGTTACTTAACTGGTTAGATTTAGCTCCATTAGTTTCCCTAGTACTTTTTCTCTAATCAGACTTATTATAGCTATTACCCCCTCCACACTTTACCCCTTAATTTAGTATTTTTGGAATACTATTAGTGTCTTCCAGCATGAAGACTGATGCAAAATATTTATTCAACTTCTGTGAGATTTCATGGTTATGCATTTTTCTTTCCTAAACCTCAATCTCTAAAGGACCTATTTTCACTTTGGCATCTTCCCTTTGATATTTAAGGAAGCTCTTACTGTTTGTTTTTATATTACATGTTAGTTTATCTTCTCTTTTTGGGTCATCTTTTGTCAGATTTCAAAAATTTTCCAATTGTGAAATCATTTTTTTTCTCTGAATTCATGCATCAAATGCAACATTAACTTGCACATCAAGTGAGCATTTAGGAAAGCCAATTGTATGTTATCTCTTATTGCATAGAGGATGGAGGTTGTAGTAAGTATTTAAAAAAAAAAAATGAAAGAACTGTGGTTGCTGTAGATCAGAAACTAAAACAGAAGGCGTTGGAAGAGCTCAGGCGATCAGGCAGCATCTATGAAGAGAAATCAGAGTTAACGTTTTGGATCTGGTTGTGAGGAAGGGTCACCAGACCTGTAACATTAACTCTGATTTCTCTTCACATGCTGCCAGACCTGCTGAGCTTTTCCAGCAACTTTTGTTTTGGTCATAGTAAGTCTTGTTGCCATTGTTAAGGTGCTTTGAACTACAGTCCACTCTATACTCAGGAAAGATATATTCACCTTTTGAGGTATGTTGTGATGGTCCACTAGACTGAGTCCTGGATCAGGAGAGATTGGATGTATTCTTCTAGGAGTTTAGAAAAATGCCAAGTGACCTCAATGAAACAAGATTCGGAGAGGGTTTGAGAAGAGAGATGCTGAGATATTGGTATTCCAAACTAGAGAATTTGGAACTAATGAGCATAGTCTCTTGTTAAGGGGTCATCTATTAAGGACTGAGATTAAAAGTTGTTTCTACTCAGGCTTGTGAGCATTTGGAATTCTTTACTTCAGAGGGCTGTGGCTGCTCAGCTAATCAATACACTCAGGACTGTGATTATTAGATTTTTGGATCAAATGATTTGGGGATTGAACAGGGAAGCTGAGGTTGAAGATTGGTCACAACTTTATAGGGAGTTGTATGGCCTGCTTCTGTTTCTTATAAGAGCTGTAACTTTCTGTGTGATTGTGACTTGTACTTGTTGCTGCTAAAAGTGGGATGAGAATGGGGAACACAGAAATGGTGAGGGCACGAAATCCATGTTTTTTTGTTAGTTTTCACGGTGGAATACTCTAGTACTAGTATCATTCTAAATGTAACAGATAATGAAGAAGTTATGGAGAGAGAGGAACTTAAGAACAATCATCATCACTAGGGAAAAAGTACTGACTAGTCATTGGGATTGAAGGTGAAGCCTGATGGTGTACATCCAAGGGGTCTTGCATGAAGTGGCGGCAGAGATAGTGGATACATTGGTTATAATATTCCAAAATTTCCGGGATGCAGTTCAGGTTCCAGTAGGTTGGAAAATTGATAATATAACACAGTTAAAGTAAGATCACATGGGGTTATGGGTAATTTATTACCCTAAGTAGAGAGTTGGTTAACCAACAGAAAGCAGAGAATAGGGATAAATTGTTCTTTTTCTAGTTAGCAAGCTGTAACTAGTGGTAGAGGCAGGCACAATAGTGTCATTTAAGATGTATCTAGACAGATACATGAATGGGCAGGGAGCAGAGGGATACAGATCCTTGGAAAATAGACGACAGGTTTAGATAGAGGATCTGGATCGGTGCAGGCTTGGAGGGCCGAAGTTCCTTTTCCTGTGCTGTAATTTTCTTTGTTAGTGGGGTGTCACACGGTTTGGTCCTTGGGCCCCCATTATTTATAATCTATATTAATGACCTGGTTGCAAGGATAGAACGTACTACAGCCAAATTTACAGGTGACTCAAATAGGTAGGCAAGTAAATTGCAGTAAAGAAATAAGAATTTTACAAATGGATATGGGTAGGTTAGTTGGACGGACAAAAACTTTACGGATAAAGTGTAATGTGAATAAGTGAGAGTCTATCCATATTGGTCAGAAGGACGGGAAAAGCAACTTATCTAAACGGAGAGAAATTTAAGAGTGCTTTGGTGCGGAGGGATCTAGGTGTTCTTGTGCATCAATTGCAGAAAACTAGCGTGTAGGTATAGCAGGTAATAAAGAAGGCAGGTAGAATTTTGGTATTTATTGCTAAAGGAAAACAGTATAAAAGTAGAGAAGTGTTGCTACAATTCTACAAGGCAGTATTGAGACCACACCTGGAGTATTATGTACGGTTTTGTTCCCCTGACTTGAGGAAGAATGTAGTTGTATTAGAGGCAGCTCAGAGGAGTTCACTAGATTGATTCCAGAGATGAGGGGAGATTCAGTAGTTTAGGCCTATACTTAGAGTTAAGAAGAATGAGAGAAGATCTAAAGCGGATTGACAAAGCAGAAGTTGAAAGGGATGTTTCCTCTTGTGGGCAATCTAGAACAGGAGGTTATTCCTTTAAGGATAAGGGGAAGCAGATTTAAAACAGATAGGAATTACTTCTCTTTAAGAGTTGTGAATCTGTGAAATGCACTACCCCAGGAGTGTGGTGATTGCTGGGACATTGAGTAAATTTGAGAAGAGACAGGTTTTTCATTAGTAATCAGTTAAAGAGTTATGGAGAGTGGAGTTGAAGCTGAGATGAGATGATCCACAATTGTATTTATTGGCAGAGCAGATTCAAGAGGCTGAGTTGCCTATTGCTGCTAGTTTTTATGTTCTCAGTTCATAAAATCTTTCAGTGCAGAGGGAGGCCATTGGTTGGTCATTCCTGTGTAAAGGTCAAGCCAATAGTCCTATTCCCAGCTCTTTCCCTATAATCTGCAAAGTTTCTTTTAAAGTACATATATCTAATTTCCTTTCGACAGTCACACCTGAACCCCCTTTCACCAATTTTTCAGATGCTGCATTTAGAGGGCCAGGATTGTGCATTTTTGTGGTTACCAGTCCTCTTGACAGTGGCAATAATTTCTCCCTATTTACTAAAACTCCTCAGAAATATAATTATTTTTGAAAGATGTGAATCAGAATGATACTGTGAGGTTACCTGGTGAAATTGAGATTTAACAAGTATCTGGAGCAGATGATGGATAGTAGATTTCTTGAGTTACACTTGCTTACAGTCATAGAACTGTACGGTATGGAAACAGACCCTTCGACCCAATTAGTCTGTGCCGATCAGATGTCCCAAATTAATCTAGTCCCATTGGCCAGCATTTGGCCCATATCCCTCTAAACCCTTCCCATTCGTATACCCATCCAGATGCCTTTCAAATGTTGTAATTGTACCAGCCTCCGCCACTTCCTCTGGCAGCTCATTCCATACATGCACCACCCTCCACATGTAAAAGTTGTCCCTTAGGTTGTTTTTAAATCTTTCCCCTCTCACCTGAAACCTATGCGCTCTACTTTTGGACTCCCTAACCTAGGGAAAAGACCTTGTCTATTTACCCTATCCATGCCCCTCATGATTTTATAAATTTTTGTAAAGTCATTCCTAAGCCTCCAATGCTCCAGGAAAAATACCTGGTTATCTAAATTTTGATTATTTCTAACCAAATAAATTTAGTTGTGGTTGCTCAGAGCTCTTGTGTTTTCTGCTTATCATACCAGTTTCACATCCAATTCAGACTAATGGGAACGACAGCCATCTCTATCATAAGGGTCTCTTGGTAAAGCAGTTTGATTTGTTTTCAGTGTCTTTAATTAGCATAAATCATCCATGGATAGTGATACTGCTAATGCCAACCACAGTGGAGATGTTTGGGCAGTTGATCACCATTGCAATATATTAGGATTGGTTTTAAGTTACAGTTTGTATTTAACCATTCCTGACTCCATTTTGCTGGGAAAAGAATAGGTTTGTTCTATAACTATCCTCCACTAACAGCATTTTGTTGGATAAATGGTTCTGTTTTTATGCATTCTTGTAGTTTTGGACATAAGTTTGGTTTGCTGTAGTTTGTAGTCTCTGAACACTGTCCTACACTGGGTTGTTTACACAGAATCTTTAAAGTGACTTTGTTTTCTGAGAATCCTCTTGGGTCCCACCCCAGGCCCAACTCATTGACTGGCACAGTAGTATTAATACACTTTACAAACCAATAGCACAAAGGACTTGGCACTGACATAGCATTCCGAGAGGCCGCAAGAAGGGGATTTGAGAAACCAAGCTTTCTTCCTGAGACTGCAGTACAAGGAGAGCTTTACTCAGCGTATACGCCTGATTTTTTTTTTTATACCGATATGGGACTGTTAGGACTTTGCTCACCTGAACACTGCAAAATGTTTCCATGATTAAACAATTCGGCATTTCTACAATGAGCTTCGTTTGGACGGGAGATCCCATGTGGGGCTAACGCCACAGCTCTTTTCACAATACCTCCTTCCACGTGCAGGGAAAATTGAGCCGCCAATGTCGCTGGAAGCTGATGCTGACACGACCCGTATGCAGATCCGCGGTTATTTGACACACTCGGAACTCTTGCCGCCTGCTTTGCGCCCCTGGTGCTGGCTTTCCGGCTTCTCTAGCTCCATCCCCATTCTACGCTCAGTGCCCGTTCGCTATCCTGCTTGCTTGGTTACTCTGCTCCTGACACTTCACTGCCCTGTTTCTTTGCTGTCGGGGATGATGAACAGCACAGCACAGTGGGAGGGAGGCAGTGATGGATCAGCAGTGGCGCGTACAAGTGTTTGGAGTGAGGCGGTTTGGAATTCGCGATCGTTTCTTTCACTTTTTCTGGTGTAAGCACCTTGCTGTGCACTGAGACCGCATGGAGTGCATTCCCCACAGCTGCAGTAGCAGCAAACGCAAATGTTTTTCGAATTTATAGGGAATCGGAAACCTCATCCCATGACAGATTTTAAAGAAATTGTTAGGAAATGCAGATCATTTTCATTCAAATTTCTTGGTTCTGTTAATATGATTAATTAAATATGTTTTGCTGTATAAAATACTTGCATAGAAGGACTTGAAGTGCAGCGGAGCCCAGTGGACCACTTAAACAGTCTGAGACCTAAGATTGACAGTTATCTGTTCTGGGTGTGTATTTATTTCGATGATGCCCCACAGCTAATCTTAACCTTATCACAGATGGCATTTCTGATGAAGGGTCTAGGCTCGAAACGTCAAGCTTTCCTGCTCCTATGATGCTGCTTGGCTTGCTGTGTTCATCCAGCCCCATACCTTGTTATCACTTAACCCTATCACAGCTGCTTCTTGTGCTGTATGAGTGTTTCTTTTTTTAGCCCAAATCTTTCTCCTGATGCTGACGCGTGCAAGACAAAAATGTTCAACTTTTTGTCTTTGGGCTCCAGTCAAGTAGGTAGTGAAATACTTTTAAGTGTAGTCATTGCTGTTGTGGGGAACTGCTTCACCCATGAAGCTCCCACAAGCAGCAATGTGGTAATGACCAAAATGTTTCTTCATGATGTCAGTTGAGGGATAAATGTTAGCTACTGCTTTTCACCTTGAGATCTTTGCAAACGCCTGGGGACAGCTAGAGCTTTAATTGAAGGGTCCATACCTGAAACATCAGCTTTCCTGCTCCTCTGATGCTGCTTGGCCTGCTGTGTTCATCCAGCTCTACACCTTGTTATCTCAGATTCTCCAGCATCGGCAGTTCCTACTATCTCTAGAGCTTTAACTCATTGTCTCATCTGAAATATGGCACCTCAGTGCAGCACTCCCTCTGTGTTTGGTTTGGTTTGCTTCATCTGAAATATGGCACCTCAGTGCAGCACTCCCTCTGTGTTTGGTTTGGTTTGCTTTGCATTGCCCTGAGATTAACTGAATCAGTTCCTGTCTGTGAGAAGTGTTCCTGGGGCAGGATGATGACTTGTATTAGACACTAGAAACTTGGTCCAAATCAGTGCTGATGTTTAGCAGGTAAATTTTCTCCAATCTGGTGATTAGTCTGAATCCCATCTCCAAATAGGTGTAGAATAAACCGAACTTTAGAAAGTTTACAGGATTTTAAAATGTAATGGTACAATGAGGTTGCTTCCTTGAATCATGTTGCTGTCTGACTTGAGGGTTGTAGTGAGCCTTTAAATTGGTTGCACTGGTGTGAGCAGCCCAGAAGTTGAGTTCAAATCTCACCATGAAAAGTTTTAAAATTTAATTGGTAAAATACAGTGCACTACATTTTTGTTGTACTTGAGACTAATTATGGGACAGAGTAAAGGAAATGTCTCTCAAAATTTAGCTGCTGTACCCATCCTGGGGTGCTAACAAATTATTCCTCTACAACCATGTCCATTGCCCTGTGGGAAAATGCAGCATGTATAATGTATTATGTATATAGCTATTGTAAACTAAATGTACCCTATGCCAGAGGCTAAGATTCTCCTCCTTTAAATTGATAAATACGGGCTAATGACAAATACATCTAACTGTATTAATAAACAAGTTCATCCTGAAATGGTCTTGCTGTTTCACATGAATCACTTGGAGAAGCTGCAGAGCACTTATTCCAGGTTTTATCTGCACTGCTCCTACTAGCTCCTGATCTATTTTTTTGTTGATGATAACTTATTGTGTCTTCCTAAGAGACTGCAGGGTTGCATGTTAGTGTGAATGAGTAGTGACAAGTTCGGTTCAAAATGTAAATAAAAAAATAAGCATTAGGAGCAGGAGCAAGCCATCTGGCCCCTCAAACCTGCTCTGCCATTTAATAAAATCATGGCTGATCTTTTTGTGTACTCAGTTTCACTTACCCACCCGCTCACTATAACTCTCATTGCTTTACTGATCAAAAAGTTGTATATCTTTACCTTAAAAACATTCAATAAGGGAGCTTCAGCTGCTTCATTGGGCAGGGAATTCCACAGGTTCACAACCCTTTGGGAGAAGAAGCATAAAATAAAGATGATTGCAGCATCCTATATGAGGGAACCTGATGCTGTTTTCCTGCCTGTTCTCCTGGTGATTAATTCCCAATTTCACTAGGAGGCAATTGTAGAAACAAGAAAGGTCTATTGGATGTGTCAAGCTGAATGTAGCATTGGTGACATTTTAGCTCCAATCAACCCATTCACTGATAAAGCAGTCACTTCCGTATCATCAGTAGAGTAGAACACAGTGTTCCTCAGGCATCTGAGTTTAGTTGGCGTGCTTCCAGAAATGTTGTAACAGTTAATGCAAGTTGATCTTGACAAGGTATTGGCATCAGTGGAGTTATTTCTGAAGCAGTTTTGAATCTGCTGTATTGGAGCACTACGGTGTGGTCAATTTTCAGGGTGTTTGAGTGAAGACCAACTTGGTTAATCGATCCTACCCTGTGTTAGCAGGGCATATGCTATCCTTGTCTTATTACACCTCTTTTCCCCCCCCCCCCAAAATGTACAAAAACCGGGGAACCCTTTGGATTTGGTGTACAAACATTTGGGAGGAAGAAAACTTGGACCAGTTTAATGTTAAGACTGGGGTGATACTTCTTTTTAATTTGAAAGGTAAACGGTTGTTCGCTTGACATTTTGAATGATTTGCACTCAGGCCATTGAGATGTCTACTGTACAGTTCAAGAGTTGAAAGTCTCTTCTGAGGCACCATTGGATAGGATGATTGAAGTTGAAATAGCAATGAGCCTGCATTCGGGGAAGAAGATCCTCAACGTGATATAATCTTGGCAGTTGACAAGTTTTGTTTACTAGAGTTTTGCTTATCATCTTGCATCCTAAGGCATACTTATTAGAATTCATACTGTTGCAGACCTACAGACAACATTTGCGTTACCTATGCACCTGTAACAACTGGTGAACTAGCAAGTTAAGATTAGATTGATGCGTTTAATATTATTTTTGTTTCCCAGTTTGTCAGTATTTAATTTGCTTCAAGAATTGTTATCTTCCCCAGTAATAAATTTGCCTCGCGCTCATCAATTGTGTATTGTGCAGCATGGTAACAGTAGGTACCGTGAGGTACTTGCATGTTATAGACCAGACCAAACCCCTCAAAAATATACTCGGAGGTAGTCTAGACCCTAACTTTTTCTTAATTTAAAGGTAAGTGTAAGGTGTTGCATTCCACATGCAATTCAGTTGGTTAAACTTCCCAACTTCAAGCAAAACATAGTCTATTCCTACACTATAGTTAAAATACAACAAAAGAAAGAAGAAATTGAAATCGCTTTTCTCTATTGGAAAACTTAATCGAATAATAGATTATTTTGCAACTAAACAGTAACTATTCCAATAATGTAACAACCCATAAACACACCCTTGGAAAAGGCAAATTCAGTAAAATAGATTATCTCGTATGCAAATCTACATCATGAGAAAACTCTGTGTGTGAGAGAGAGAGGGAGAGATACTGCCGCTTCCAAACCCAGCTGAGACTCCAGCAACAACTACGGAAAACTTAAAAACCAAAAGTCCTGGTTATGTGGGAGCTTGCCCCACCCATTCAGGCTGCTTCTATTGTTCCTACTTTTCAAAAAAACAAACCAAAGCCTTGCAAGCTGTTTACTTTATGGTCTTTCAATAGAGATCTTGTCATCTCTGACTTAATCTCTCCAAAGAAAAAAGCCAGGGCAAAATTCACCTCTTAAAGCCATATTATCATGTGTTCATGTCTGGCTGCTGGATTACATAGACTCACTAATTCATTTGTGAAAGCAGAACGCTCAATGTCCTCTTTCTTTGCCATGCCCTTTTGTTTAATGTAAATGTTTGTTTTTACTGACTGTGCTTTTCTTGCAAGTTTTGTGCTTCCTCATCTATTTAGGTGCAGCATGTGGCAGCCTCTGTCCTGAAAACAGGCCTAGTCGGTTGTCAAAGTGACGTTTTTTTACACCAATTCCACAAAAATTTATTCATGTGCGTGGTTTCCATGGTAAACCCCTCCTTCACAGAGTGCCAAATCTGCTTGTATTTAGCTCCCTGTTGTTCAGCTTTGAGTTAGTTTTCATATGAAGATTCCAGACCCATTGTGGGGCCATTGACTAAATGGATCAGTGTCAGAGATTTTTCTCTTTCTGGTTCCTTCACAAGCTCTTTCAAATTCTGCTTAGGCTATGCAGCCCTAGCTTGAAATACTTAGTCAAGTGTATGTTTTGTCAGTGCTTTGCGAGTATCTAATTATCATGTAGGACAGTGTCATATATGCTTATTGTAGTCACATTGCGTATTATAAAAATTATAATGTTAAATATTGCCATTGTGTTTATGTTGAAGTATTATATGTTGTTATGCATCCTTTAGCCAACTTTAATGACTGAAAGACAAATTCAAAGTAGCCATAGTCGAACAGACAGTAGGACTGCGTTCTCATAAGACAGAGATGACTGGCATTGTTTTAACCTGAGAGTCACCTTGCCTCAGATGAGGGGGTGAGGTTAAAATGGAGAGTCCTTCATCGTAACTTAGTGTGCTTCATGTAAATCAGTATGGGAATTGAACCTAGGCTGTTGGTGTCGCTCTGCATTGCAGATCAACTCTCCATTCAACGGAGGTTTTTTTAGTCCCTCTACTACTTGCTGTAACATTCAATAACATCATGGCTGATCTGATTGTGGCCTCAACCTGACATTCTCATTGGCTCCCTTGTTAGTCAAAATCTCTTTACTCCTGCCTTAAAAATATTCAGTAGTACAGCTTCCACCCTTCTCTGTGGAAGACAGTTTCAAAGATTCATGAAGAAAATGAAATTCTATATATTTGTCTATATTTAATTTTAAACTGTCCCCCTTTTCTGGTTTCTCTGACCCTGTCAAAACCCCTTTACGATCCTGTATATTTGAATTAGTTATCCCTCATTCTTCTAAACTTCCAACAAATACAGAGCACAGCTTATCTAGGCTCCTGCCCCCACCCAAATGCTCCAGAGGTAAAATTGAGAGAGCCCAATGAACACTGAGCTTAATAGATTATCTGACAGGATAGCAACAGTAAAAGTAAAAGCTGGTACATATTACCAGTTGCGAGTCAAGGCATGATGTGATGGTGTCTTGCGTTCTAAGTCCAACAGTACTTTTTGAGCCAAAAAAGGAATGTTCAGCAGTTTAATAAAGCTAGGGTAGGGGGTTTTATTATGTGTTTGTTGACCTACATTGTCTCCCAATATTGATTTTGAAGTTCTCATTCTTGTTTTCAAGACCGCCATGGTCTCCGCCCTCCCTATCTCTGTAATATCCTCCAGCCCCGTAACCTCTGGGATCTTTACACTTGCTTGATTCAATCCTCTTGTGCATCACCAATTTTAATTGTTTCACTCGAATCCATCATGCCTGTTGCAGATCAATGAAAGAGCTCTCAAGTTAGATACTAGTGGTCATGTCTTCAGTTATGTACTCTCCTATCTCTCAACTTCTCTTTCTTCTTTTAAAATGATCTTTAAACTCCAACTCTTGGACTGAGTTTTTGGTCATCTGACTTAATATCTCTTTGTGGCAGTGTGTCATACTCAGTTTTATAATTCTCTTGTGAAACTTAGTGCTTCGTAATATTAAAAGTGCTGCATAAATATTTGCTGTTATAAACAGTGAAGTAAATTATTCATCGCTGCCTTAAGTGGATCTGTGTGAAAATCAACCTTTTTAAAAGGGTATCCTTTCCAAGATAGCCCAAGTTCAAAAAAATGAAGCTTAAATCACTCCCTTACACCAGTCAGCTCTCTTTTATTTCTACTTTGTTTTTTTATGAGCCTGGAGATTTGAAAAAGACCTGTCTCAGCTCTGTTGCCTTGATGGTATGTAATTCCTAAATCAAAAGCAGCATCTGTTGGTATCAAATGTTTTCAAAAATAAAAAAAAATTGGTGACATTAACTTAATTTTGGTGGTTTCCAAGACTTCATACTTTTCATCTAAACTGCCTGCCACAAAGCAGTTGGGTACACTCATTCTAGATAGAGGGGCCAGATTGAGGTGAATGACTGACTACCAAATTTATCTTGTAATCATTGGATTAGCTAAACTGTATGATATTGTTTCACGGTCAGATGCATCTCTGTATGAGATTTGTGTTATGGAGTTGTATTAGATACTTTTTTTTATTGTAGGTATGGACTATCATTGGTTGTTGGAAGCTGTTATGATCAGTCACACCCCAGGGTTATCATTTCAGCTCTGGTGGCAGATTATCAGATATTAAGGTATTTCACTGTTATGTTGTTTGACAGGAGTGATTCCCAAAAAGATCAATTAGTCTTTGCATGCAAAGTTCTGGCAACAACCTATTCTTTGTCAGAGCTGTAATGGCAAAGACCAAAAATACAGAATAGCCCATGAGCATAAAGCTGAGGATATCTTGAACAATATATGCCTTGCTTGCAACTGTCACATTGCAAATTAATGACAGCTGTTGCCCTAAATTAGGTATGCCGCACTGGGACCCTCATGTTTTATCAGTAACACTTTCTTCGTGGTAAATGCTGCACTATACAAATAATTGCACAATTGCACAGCCTTGTTCTGAGCTGACAGTAAGTCACCAGAAACTGCACTGACGTGAGACTCGCAATCCACAGAGTATTTCTCCTTTCTAATGTCAGTACATTTTACATTCCCCAGGGTGGATGTAATTCCAGAACAGCATCCTGAGAGAGCTACCTTGATAGCTTGATTTCTTAACCATCATTCTTGCAACATCCGAGAAATATTTCAGTGTTAATCTAAGTCAAATTGCAGAGTTTTATGACAGGGTAAAGTAGACTTTTGTGAGGGCATTTGGCACACCTTTGGCTTTTCCCCACTAACTTTTGCCCTCAGCCTTTGCTGATTATCTTCTGTATGTAAATATTAACCTCTGACGCAGTCTAACGTTCTTTCGCAAATCAATTCACATCATTTAAGCTAGATTAAACTAAGGAAAGGTATAAATGTCCAGAAAGTAAGCACTTCTGAAATATAAACATCAAAATTAATAATAATAATTAAACAAGGGGAACTATAATTAAAGTTGGATTAAACTGCACGGCAGCAAACTGCAGAATCAGAATAAAAGGAGTGATACGTTTGAGTCTTCTGGCTGTATGGACAGAGCAAGGATAAGGGTAGCAATTCAGAACGATAAGTGGCGAGTGTTTACGCTGGGATCCCTGATATGTACTTGGTTTGGTTTTAATCATGGGCAATTTCTAATATTTGGAAATGACACTAAATTGTGGTGAGAAACAGATATTCTGAGGGGGATTGTGGTGTAGTGGTAATGTCACTAGACTAGTAATCCAGTACGCCATGTCTTTTATGGCGAAATTTGCATTCAATAAAAATTTGGAATAAAAAGCTGGCCCGGTATTGACTGTGTAAACACTGCATTAATGAGTTTCTGCTGCTAGCACAGTTAAGGTCATCAAATCTGTTCAGGCAAAAAACTAAAAGAACTGCGGAAAACAGAAATTGCTGGGAAAAGTCACCAGGTGTGGCAATTTCTGTGGAGAGAAAGCAGAATAATGTTTTGTGCCCAGTAACCCCCCTCCAGAATGAATCTGTTAGGGCATTGGCTTGCATGATTGTCTAGCAGTGAGTGGAGATCTTGTGATCTAGTCAAGCCTCGGTTGTCGCTGGCTGGCAGTTACTGTGAGCCTATTTTAGCTTGATATTTGGATTTGTCAAACAAGGATGGTTGCAATCTACCATCTGTCTTTGATTCAGCCTCCTCTCTCATCTTTTGATCTGCATTGCTCTTAATGGGCTTTGCATATAAAATAATCATTTGGAAAACATGGTCATTTACAGGTGGCGATGAGTGGGTGATTTAGTGATAGGAAACAAAATAGTTCAACTGTGTGTAACAGCATTTCAGGATATACAAACAGAATAATTTTCCATCACTATGTATGTCCTGGCAACCTGCACATAGATTATGAATTATTTCTTCAAAATCAAAGCAGTTCATTCATTCATTTATTTTGTTATGCAGTTGGAGCAAGTTATTGGATAATAATAGATCTGTGTAACACTGACCGTAAACATCACCTCTATAACTTGCATGCTTGTTGCTGAAAGAAGAGAACTGCCATTGAATTTTCAATTTTGCACTCATCAAGACAGAGGCCAAGAATGCCAAATTAAAGGGAATAAAGGTGCATGAGAAAAGGGTAAGTGGACTTTCGTCGAGCCGTTGCCACGAAGAATGCATCAGCAAATACTTATCCCAAGTTGTTTAACTGGAAATGGCGCAATGCCTGGCACTTTCATTCTGCTTGCTGAAACTTCCTTGCTCTTCTGTTTTTACCTTTTTCTTTAATCTTTTGGTGCCCATTCTAATCTCTCTTCCTAACTGTCTTAAGAACATAAGAGCTAGAAGCAAGAGGAGGCATTTTAGCACGTCGAGCCTGCTCCACCATTTAACATGATCATTGCAGCCTCAACTCCACTTTTCTGCCTGCTCCCCAGAATCTTTTAATCCATTAATTAAAGATCTGTCAATCTCCTCATTTCTTTTTCAGTTTCCCAGTGTCCAAAGATTCACGACCCTTTGAGAGAAGTAATTCCTCCTCATCTGTTTTAACTCTGTCAATCCTTTAGCCCAAAGCTGTGACTCCCTGTTCTTGATTGCCCTGCAATAGGAAGCATCCGTTCTGTGTCTACTTTGCCAATCCCCTTTAGCATCTGATACCCCTTTCCACCCTTACCACTGACCAAGCACAATAACCCCCTACCTATATCACCAGCTTCAAAATCTCTCTACCCCCAGTCTGTCCATCTTCCTCCTCAGCTATCCACTGCACCCTTTCCACTGATCAGCCACAATAACCCCTCCCCCCACCTCGCCATTTATTTCTGGGCTCTCCTCCCCAGTTCTGACAAAGGGTTTTGGCCTGAAACATTGACTTCCCTGCTTTCCAGCTCCGTATTTATTGACTATACCTTCTAGCATCTGTAGTCCTTGTTGTCCTCAATTAGCTCTCCTTTCACCCTGCTAAACTTTAGTGTGTATAGATCTAAACTGCTCAATCTCTCCTCATGAGGCAAGCCTTCCATCTCTGGAATTAATCTCTTGGTCTTTCTTCCTACTGCCTTAAATGCAACTTGAAGAAGGGGGCCAAAACTATTACAGTACTGTAGATATGGTCTGTCAAATGCCATGTAACATCAGTTCCCTGCTTTTATACTCCATACCTTTAACAATAAATGAAAACGTTTTATTTATCATCCTTATTGCCTGCTGTACCTACGTACTAGCCTTTTGTAATTCATGCACAAGAACACCCAGACCCCTCTGCACTGAAGCACTCTGAAGTTTCTCTTCATTTAGGTGTTAAGTTGCCTTATTTTGTTAACCAAAATGGATAGTCTCACACTATCCACATTAGATTACATCCACCAGATTTTGGTCCATTCACCTAACCTATTCGTATCTGTTTTTAAATATCTTATTTCTTTATTGCACCTTAGTTTCCAACTTACTTTAGTGTCATCTGCAAATTTGGTAGTATGCTTTATCCCTGCATCGAAGTCATTGATGTAGATTGTAAATATTTGGAGCCTGAGGGCCAAACCCTGTGACACGCAACTAATTATAGCTTGCCAACCGGAAAAGGACCCATTTTTCTAGTCTCTGCTTTCTGATGGTCATCCTGTTCTTTATTCAAGCTAATATACTGCCCAACCCCATGTGATCTTACATTGGGTATTAACTTCTGTGCGAAGCATTATTAAATGCCTTCAGGAAGTCCAGATATACTGCATCTACAGGATCCCCATTATCCACTTTAACTAATGTGCTAGAGTTCTCAAATAGGTAAATCATGTTTGCTTGTTACATATCATAAGTTCACAGACTCTGATGGATTGCGTTTTGACTTTCCAGATGTCCTGTTGCAATTTCCTTAAAAATGGATTCCAACAATTGTTAAATTAGCTGGTTTATAGTTTCCTACTTTCTGTTTCCCACCCTTTTTGAATAAGCATTAGCATTTTTTAAAACCTGTGGAACCTTTCCCAAATCCAGGGAAATTTGGAATATTATAACCAATGCATCCATTATCCCTGCCTCCTCTTCATTTAAGACCCAAGAATGTAGGCCATCAGGCCTTAGGGACTTGTATGCCTTTAATCCCAATAGTTTGCTCTGTACTTTTTCCCTAGTGATGGTGTTGTTTAAGTTCCTGTTTTTCCATAGTCTCTGCATTACTTCTAACTATTAGAGTAGTTTCATTGCCTCAGTTTTCACAGTGGAGGACAATGTATTGATTTAGTGTCTCTGCCATTTCTGTGTTCCCCGCTGTGGACTCCACAGTCATCTAAGGGGCCAACATTCACTTCAGTTACTCTCTTCCTTTTATATATTTATAGCAAATTTTGTGGTCTGTTTTCATATTTTGGATTAGTTCTCTTTCATAATTAACCTTTGCTCTTTTTATAACTTTTTAAAAATAGCCCTGTGTTGGATTTTAAAAGATTTCCAATCCTCTGCCCTTTCCAATATGGTATGCCTTCATTTTAACCTTTTTTGTTATCTTTAACTTCCTTGCTTTAGCCATGGATTTTTTTTTTGCTCTAGCTTTCCTCTTGTCTGCTTGTGAAGTACTTGTCATTTTTCCTCGAATAAAAGAGCACAATATAAATGCAAATGATTGTGACTTGCTGCCCAAAATACAGATTCATATAGAAGTACCTGATGGTAAGTAAATTAATGATAACAAACGGCTTAATAACTGAGATAAAAGGTACTGCAGATGCTGGAAAATCTAAGATAACAAGGTGTGGAGCTGGATGAACACAGCAGGCCAAGCAGCATCATAGGAGCAGGAAAGCTTGACGTTTTGGGCCTAGACCCGTCTAGGCCCGAAACATCAAGCTTTCCTGCTCTTAT
>JAHRHZ010000081.1:3028879-3082883 GCA_024137785.1 Ginglymostoma cirratum | reverse complement strand
CTGCTCTTATGATGCTGCTTGGCTTGCTGTGTTCATCCAGCTCCACACCTTGTTATCTCTGCTTAATAACTGATGCAAGTTGAGTTGATTTTTTTTCAACTTAATTGTAATGACCGTGTAGCATAACTGCTGAGGAGGAAGTATTATTAGATGCAACTATTACCAGCTTTCATGTTATCTGCATTAATTTTCCCTTTCCCTGTCAGCTCTTTGTCCTATTGGCAGGGGCTGAGGGTTTTTCATGTGACATACACTCATGGGCTAATTGCGAAATCTGCCAGTTTGTGGGATTCAGCTTTCTGTATTGTCATAGTGCTTCAATTACTCGTTTTATTCCCACTATACCTCTTATGTTACAGCTACACAATGTATATTGTTGTCTATTGCAGTCTAAACACCATTTCAACTGTAAACGTGTACTGGTTGATCCAGCCACCTCCCTATTGTTTTTACTTGTGCTGTCTTGCTTTCTATACAAACAGAGGAATTTACTTATCTTTTGCACTTTCAACTGAAAATCGACAGGCCTTGCACTGGGTGATTGATCAGCCTGCCTTTAAGGTTGACATCTGGGGGCTGTTTGGATGACTGGAAGTGAATCTACTCCTGAAACAAATAAACTGCTCACCATTACTACAACTATGTCTCAAAGTTTAGACTTCAGCTGCAGGTTGTTCTGTATTTTTGAAGTAGATTAGATGTGATGGAAGTGAAATCTGCTATTCACCTGGGAGACAGCACACTTGCATGTGGGTATATTTATATAAGCATTTGGTCTTTTACAGGTCAGGTTATGTTTCAGTATTGTGTGCGGTCACTCTGTGCTGACTGATTCCTGGGTGAAGGGGTTATCTTTTGATGGAAGATTTGACCTATACCCATTGGTGTTTAGAAGAATGGGAGGTGAACTTGAAACATTAGATCCTGAATGGGAGGGTAGATGCTGAAAGGGATGTTTCAAGACTTCAGAACAGAATCTAGAACTAGGGGGCACACTTTAACAGTTGGGGACCTCTCATTTAAGACTGAAATGAGGACGACTTTTTTTCTGAGGGTTGATAATCTGGAATTCCGTACTCCATAGAACAGTGGAGGCTGGGAGATGTAATTTATTGAAAACTGAGTTAAATTTTTTTGTTCAGAGCTAGTCACGGAATTTATGGGGACGGACAGGAAGATAGAGTTGAGGTTACGATCAAATGAGCTGTGACCTTATTGAATCTTGTAGCTGACCAAGGGAATGAATGGGCTACTCTGCTTAGTGCTTATATTTTTGTAATGCAATTGAAACAGTTTTCTTTCAAACACACATCTTCCTGATCCCATAGTTTAGATTGCTTATGGTAAGTTTCTAATTAGTAAGGCATCTCTAGTTACAGTGAGCATGGTCAAAAGTTTGATATACTTTAGTGTGTTGTCCAGTTTTCAGATAGTTGATTGTCACGGGGCAAAATTATTTGGTGACTGAGTACACAAGCGTGTACTTCAAGAGATGGGGCTTTTGTAATCTTAAGTATGTTTATTTAGGCATTTTTAACAAGGTCCATTCCAAGCAATTGCTTCCCTATGCATGTTGGTACAAGGTAGTTCATACTTTCTCTTGTAACACTTAAGAATTCTGTATAATATTTAAATCCCTGTTACTGTGATTTTTTTTGCATTATGTACGTTGCTGATACTGACCATTATCAATCATGACTGAGTCAGAAGTTTGTGGGGTTGAAGTCTGACCAAAAGCACTTGAACACAAAAATCTACACTGACAATACAGTACTGATGGGGATACTGTGGAACCCTGCTAACTTTCAGATAAGATGCTTAATTTAAACCCTTTTTTTGCACATTTGGATGCAAAAGATCCAATCCCATGTTTTTCTCAAATCAGTTGAAGGAATGCTAGGCCAGCATTTACTGCCCTTTTCCAATTTCCAGTTAGAAGGTGGTAGTGAGCAGCCACCTCGAGCTTCGGGTGTAGGAGCATCCACAGTGCCAGTAGGAAGTTTTCACCCTTCATCCAGGAGGAGAGTCTTTTGAATCAGTGACAGTGAAGGAACAGCAATATATTTCCAAGTCAGGGTATGTGAGGCTTGGAAAGAAACTTGTGTCTGGATGATCTTCTCATGTATCTGCTGTCTTTGTCTTTTAAGGTGGTAGAGATTGTATTTGGAAAACGCTGTGCAAGGGGCTTTGACGAGCTGTTGTTTTGCTTCTTGCAAATGGTACACACTTGTCACTGTGTCGATGGACACGGTGGCAATGTTCAAGGTAGTGAATGGGATAGCAGTCAAGTGGGCTGCATTGTCCCAGATGGTATCAAGTTTCTTGACTGTTGTTGGAGCTGCATCTATCCAGGCAAATGGGGAGTGTTCCATCACGAGTCTGACTTTTGCCTTGTAGATTGTGAATGGACTCTGGGGAGTCTCGCTACAGAATTCCCACCTCTGAGCTGTTCTTGTGGTCAGAGTATTTAAATGGCTGGTCTGGTTCAGTTTCTGTTCAATGGTAATCCCCAGGATGATGATAGTGGGAGTTTCAGCGATGGTAATTCCATTAAATGTCAAGGCAAAATGGTTAGATCCTCTCTTGTTGGAGTTGGTATTCTGCTGAACTTGGACAAATGTTAGGTGCCAGCTATCAGCCCAGTTGTGGATATTGTCTGGGTCTTGTTGCATACAGACATGGGTGATGATGTTCCTACCCCTGGACTAGGAACTCACGTGCAAGCCCTAACTGTTCCAAAGGTGGGTAATAATATGTCTGAATAGGCTGATTTAAATTATCTACCCTGAGGAGCTCTACAGAGATGTCCTGGGGCTGAGATGATTGATCTGTAGTAGTCACAAGCATGTTCTTTTGTGCTAGGTATGACTCCAACCAATGGAGAGTTATCCCTGGTTCCCGTTGACTCCAGTTTTGCTAGTGCCCCTGATGCCATGCTGTATCGAATGCTGCTTAGATGTCACAGGCAGCGGTTCTCATCTTGTTTCTGGAGTTCACTTCTTTTGTCCATGTTTGAACTGAGGATGTGATGAGGTCAGGACCTGAGTGGCTTTATCAGAATCCAAACTCATCAGTAAGCAGGATTATTCCTTTTGCAAGTGCCATTTGATAGCACGATTGACAACACCTTCCATTGCTTTGCTCTTGATCACAAACAGGCCGGTAATTGGTCGAGTTGGATTGGTCTTGCCTTTTGTACACAGCAAATTATTGTACACAGCACAATATTCCACCTAGTCAGGTAATTGCCAGTATTATTACAACTATTACCAGAATGTTATCAGGGCACGCAGCTTTTGCAGTGTCCAGCATCTTTAGCTGTGTTCTCATATCACGTGGAGTGAATCGATTGGTGAAGACTTGGGATCTGTGATGCTGGGGGCCTCCATTCACACTTCTAGCTACAGATAGATACTAATACTTTAGTCTTGTCTTTTGCCACTCAGCTGCTAGCTCCCTCATCACCTGAAGATGGGGATGTTTGTGGACCCCAACCTCCAGTTATTTAATTATCCGCTGCCAACAGGAGAAGCAGTAGATGCTGTTTCCTTGGATTTTAACAAAACCTTTGACAAGGTTCAGCATGGTAGACTGATTAGTAAAGTTAGATAGCATGGGATTTAGGGTGAATTTGCCAAATGGATACAAAATTGGCTTTATGGTAGGAGACAGAGGGTGGTGGCGGAGGGTTGTTTTTCGGTCTGGAGGCCTGTGATCAGTCGCGTTCCACTGGGATCGTACTGGCACCGCATTTGCTTGTCATTTATATAAATGATTAGATGAGAATATAGGAGGCATGGTTAGTAAGTTTGCAGATGACACCAAAATTGGTATAGTAGACAGTGAAGAAGGTTATCTAAGATTACAAAGAGATCTTGATTATTTCGGTCTAAGGGCTGAGGAGTGTCAAATGCTATTTAATCTGAACAAATGTGAGGGATTGCATTTTGGTAATATAAACAAGGACAGGACTTGTACAATTAATGGTAGGGCCTTGGGTCATGTTGTAGGACAGAGAGACCCCGGGGGGGGTTCAGGTACATAATTCTTTGAAATTTGTGTCACAGGTAGGCAGGGTAGTTAAGGCATTTGGCATGCTTGCTTTCATTGCTCAGACCCTATGAGCATAGGAGTTGCAGATCATGTTGAGGTTGTACAGGATACTTGGTGAGGCCTTTTCTGGAGTACTATGTGCAATTCTGGTCGCCTTGTTAGAGGAAGGATATAATTAAATTAGAGTTCAGAAAAGATTCATCAGGATGTTGCTGGAAATCGAGCGTTTGAGATGCAAAAATGCACTGGAAAGGCTGGATCATTTTTCACTGGAGCAAAGGAGGTTGAACGGTGACCTTATAAGAGATTTATAAAACCATGAGCATAGATAAGGTGAATGACAAGGGTCTTTTCCCTGGAACGGGGGAGTTCAAAAATGAGGAGCATATTTTTAAGATGAGAGGGGAAAGATTTAAAAGGGGCCTGAGGGGCAATCTTTTTATGCAGTTTTTTGTGTGTGGAATGAACTGCCAGAGGAAGTGGTGGATGCAGGTAGAGTTACATTATTTAATAGACATTTGGATAAATTCGTGAATAAGAAAGGTTTAGAGGGATATGGGCCAAGTCTAGCCAGGTGGGACTAGTTTAGTTTGAGAACATGGTCGGCGTGGACTGGTTGGACTGAAGGGTCTGTTTCACTGCTGTACACTCTATGACTCTATGCCATTCGTGATTGGATGTTGTAGGTCTGCACTGTTTATATCTGATCCATTGGTTATAGAATCGCGTTGCCATATTAATTGCATGCTGCTTCTGCATTTAAATCCAGCTGTAGTTTCACCAGCTTGAGACCTCACTTTTGACTTTGCCTGATGTTACTCCTGCATTTCCTCCTGCACTCCTGTTGTACCAAGCTGTAGAAGATGCCTGGTTCAATTTAGAGTAGGATATGCTGTGGCATGAGGTTGCAGACTGTGGTTGAAAACAGTTTTCTCTCTGTTGCTGACGCACAGTGCCTAATGTATGCCCAGTCTTGAGTTGCTAGATCTGTATGAAGTCTGTTCCATTTAGCATGGTTGGAGCGCCTCTCATGTAGAGGAAACGCTTCAATTGAAGACTGATTGTCTCCACAAGGACTGCAGTGGTCTCTGTCCTGAACAGTTGCACTTGTGACAGCTGGATTGCTAGGGATGAGGTCAAATAAATTACAACCTCTTGTTGCTTCTTTCACCACCTGCTGCAGGTCCAATTTTGCAGCTATGTCCAATAGAATAGTCAGTAGTGGTGTTACTGAGCCACTCTTAGTGATGGACATTTAAAATGCAATGCGTTGCTACCTTCATTGCTTCTTCCAAGTGGTGTTCAGTGTGGAGGCATTCTGATTCTTCATCTAGAGATGGGACGCCGGTCATCTGCAGTGGTCAGTTCAGTTTTGACATGGATCCAACTGAAGTTAGAGGTTTCCATCACAGTGGTGATTAATGCTGACAGCCATGGCTAATTGACCTATGAGTTGAATGTCAGGTAGATTGTAAATAGAATGGAGGCTATTATGCAGCCTTGCTTGATCTAGGTCTGGATTTTGAATGTGTCTGTTTCAGATCTCGCATCAGACAGTTGTAGTCATACAATCAGAGAAATTGCAAAATTGTGAAAAAAAAAAGTTCTTGGTCAATCAAATCTCTTGGTCACAACCTGCAGAGTCCTTCTGATTTAATTTGAGCCAGATGCTTTTGCTACAGTCGATGACTAGTAAAGAATTTCTGCTAATCGTGACATTTTCCATTGATTTGTCCGGCAGCAAAGACAGCGAAACTTTAAATCTTTCAGATGCTGTCTTGGGCGGGCTGAGGCTTAGGATTTCCTCATTCACAGGAAGATGATTCAGGTAAATGTTGGGTGGATTTTCTCTGCTGTAGATAGTTGATATTGATAGTTTCCAGAGCAAGATTTATCTCACTTCTCGAAGGTAGTTGTCACATTCCTGATATTGATGGAATGACATCCTTTATCTTGCCAAATCTTCAGGATGGGTGCATGGACTGTTGATGGGAGTTGATTTTTAGCAATGTGCCAAACTACAATGACTGAGATTATTTTGCTGCTTTAGTCATGTTCATCCATTTCAGCTGGTAAGATGCACAGTTTCTCTTGCCTGACTGCACTTAGTTTACCACTACCCTAACCCCAGCCTGACCTTGCTGCTGTTGGTGACCCAATCAAGAGCAAGGAATTCGCAACGCCATCACTCGAGGGATCATTGGAGAACAAGAGCCCCTCCACTATTTCAAGATGGTGACCGACATAGAGATCAAGGGAAGAATAGAATAGAGTTGAGATGTGATGAAGCAAAGAGGGGTTGTATCAAAGCATTAATCTCTTAAATAACTTGGTGAACCTCAGAGAAAGGCAGGTAATAAACCTGTGGTTAACAACATTAAAGAAAATCCTGAGGGAGGAAATGTACTGAGATGATGGGTGGGTAGAAAGAAGGTTAATGGAAAGGAAATTAATTTTTTTTAGGTGTAGAAATTAAGTTGGGATGTTGCTTGGAGAAATTCAATTGCTGGAGATGAGTATTGATATAATAGAGGAAGATGAAGAGCAGTTATTGAAAATGATTGTAACAGTAGAATAGTCTTTGACAACACTGCAGGTTGTTGGACGGTAGTTACCGTAGGCATTGGCCTTTTCAGTCATCCTTGATATGTGGCAGCCAATGTAAAATACATGTTCAGAAAGGAAGGAAAATGTTTGCCAATTAGATTAGTGTGACTAATATCAACTGTAGGCAAACACTTTGAAACCATATTTTCAAATGAATATTAAGTAGTACTTAGGTTAACCAGGGACAGCCAAAATGGAGTGAGTCCCAAAATAATTTTGACACATCCTTAAATATCATTTAAAGTAATTTATCATTAAGGGTATTTTTTAAATTGAGGTTGCTTTGGTGCACCAGTATGAGATAGGATGTTGTTACACTGGAGGTTGTAACAAAGCAGAAGAATTAATTTGCAGCACAGTCAACATTTGGTAATGTATTGAGGAGAAAGATTATAGTTTAAACACAAACACTTAGTGTTTATGGTTCTGCAGAATTATTACGCTGACTTTACTGTTGAGATAAGTATGAGGCTAATGTGCTCACAATTACTTATGCAGCAGCAGTTTTAGACTTTTTGTTCTGTCTCTTATCTCTGAATCCAATCGTTCTTTCTGAACCTACCTTGGCATTGAATTCTGATTCCAAATTGCACTTCCTGGTTCATACTGGACGCTGCTTACTTTGTGAAAGGGTAGTAGAAGTAGGAGCCATCTCATTTAAGAAGTGTTTAGATGAACACTTGAAATGCTATAACATCAAAAACTACGATCCAAGTGCTAGAAAACAGGACTAGAGTAGATAGCTGCTTGATGACCAGCATGGAAGTGAAATGCTGCTTTCTGTATTCTAATGCTTCATGATTGTATAATTCTTCAACTTGTTTAAGGAGATATTGTGGTTTAATCTGTTCCCAAAGGTTGCAGCCCTTTGAGGGCTGTGACTTTTGGCTAATAGCTTGCCCTGCAACAGCATGGGAAATCTATGGACAATGTGTATGAAGTCTTGCTTGCCTACGATTAGTGGTTTTTGTAGATGGTTTCTAAAATCGTCAGTTTATTTCCAGAGGTGGGCAATATATTTTTGGCTTTTTTATGTCTGTTGTATTGAATGTATGGCTGAGTAGACAGAATATGTGGGAACATGTTTAGATTGTGCAGAGATGTGAACTCTGTTATCCATCAGAACTTGCACGTTGTAAGACTCTGGATTTAAACTGTTTAGAACCCTTGCTGATTTTTTTTCATTACTCTTATTTTATTCTTTCATCAATTTTGGTTTGGGGCTTTGAACTGGGGGGGCTGAAAACGATCTTTCGTCTGTGGGCACCAGCTTGTGTTTCAAAAAAAAAAAGCTGTTGTTTGTTTGTGAGGCCAAGAAGTTAATTGCAGATTGGTTCTTTTATAAAAGCTTCTATAGACTCTTAGACTTCGACAAAGAATAGTTAAACAGAGAGCTGATCTTTAGCTATTAACAAGGTCAGTACCAGCAAGTCTGAAAGAGACCTTGTGGTCAAGCAGATGGTAGATGTTGAATAGTAACTGGGACCTCTTTGGGAGAAGGTTAGTGTGACAGGGAGAGGCCAGAGTTAAAACTGGGTTTTGAACTGTTTTCTGTGAAGAGAAGTTTGGCTGTTGATGCTACTTAATGAAGATTTGAAAGCTCTCTGTCTAATTTCCCACTATCAGTTAATGGAAGTTCAGAGAATAGAAACTAAATTATATGTATTAAAATAAAGACAAAGAACTGTGGACGCTAAGAAACTGAAACAAAAACAAGTAGTTTGAGAAACTCAACAGGTCTGGCAGCATGTGTGGAGAGAAAGCAGAGTCCAGTTTCTGGTCGAGTGGCTCTTCTTCAGTTCTGAAGAAAGGTCACTCAACCAGAAACATTGTCTCTGCTTTCTCCCTACAGATGATGCCACACCTGCTGTGTTTCTCCAGCAATTTGTTAGTTCCCTTTGCAATTTGTTTTTATTTAAGTATCACTGACTTCTGAGTGAACTGGGAAGGTGGCCCTGATTTGATTTGCTGAAGATGTCATTAGGCTATGCCTAAGGAACAACATATCGTGAAACCTGCTTGAGTAGTTTGGCCAGTGTCTCTTATTTATTCGTTAACTGTCGTTTTTGTGAATGGGGCTGAAAACAAATATATTGAGTTTAAATCATAGACATCAATTAGATTACTTTGTTTAATTTTGCTCTGCTAAAATTACTGTATTGATAAATTTCTAAGTTATTTGTTTAAGCTACAAAATGGTGTTTAGAGTTGATGATATAGTGCTTGGGATAGGTTGTTCACAGAAGTGTGGTTAGGAACCATTGGGGTCAATTTTGAAGGTCTGTGAAGGCTTTAATTTAACTGTATTACAAATGCAGAGATAGAAAGGCTAATTTGTTTTGGCTGCCTGCCTCTGTCATAATTACATTTGATACAACTGTTTTGTGATGATTCTGTTCTGGCCTCTTAAGGCCACCGAGTTGAAGGAAGCTCATGCTTAACAATTAGGTGACGTGGTTTAATTGTCTGGTTAGGAAATTTAGCAAATTGAATCTGGAGCTTGGGATTCTTGAGGAAATTGATGAATCAGAATTGTCTGTCAGAGAGATGTCAGCAAAGAAGCAGTCATAATTTCACTTCTGTTTTCTGTTTACAAATTTTCTGATCCTTATGCATTCAAAAATACCGTTTTTAATCATTTACTTTTAATCTTATTAGTCAAAGGAGAACTCACCAGATGCCGAAAGAATCCATGTCTAAATGCAGCTGGTCTGGGCAATACCCAGGATTGGGCTGACAAGTGGCAAATAACTTCCACGCCATACAAATTAACCAACATGACATAAGCGGATTATCTGGCTGGTATGATATTGTTTGTGGGGAAGTTACTTTGCAAGAGTGATTTAGAGCTGGCAAAAGAGCATCAAATAGTATAAAACACTTTGCGTATCTTGGAGTAGGTCATGAACTCTCAACCTCTGACTCCGGCAAGTGAAATGTTCTTTCTAAGCTGCACGTCCACACAGGAGAACAAAACATTGAGAGACTGTAGGCTGATACATCAGGATTTTTCACCAGTGTTCTTTTTGCTCTGCTATGACATGATATTTCCAATCTGAGGAGGAGCCTTGAGATAGTTACCATTGGTGCAAGCTGGCACTGAGTGCCATCACTTTTTGGCCATTAATTTACCCACTGCTTAGACAATATGCTTGAGGGTCCCACCAGAAGGCCTAATTTTCACGAGGGAGGAACTGTTTGCTGTTGAATTAGTTCAAATGTGGAATTTGTTAAATGCTTGGTTGAAATGTTTAGTGCTTAACAATTTCTCCCTTGTATTCTTGACGAGTTAGTTCCCTTTGGGCAGGATTGAGTGCATACTACTTGAACACGGGTGAAAAAGAACAAGGTATGTGCTTTGACTGACTAATGTGCTTTAATATTACGCACCCATTTAGAAGGTAGCGGATTTAAAACCTATTTCAGAGACTTGAGCACTAAAAGCTAGGCTGAGCCTCCGCTGTTCAACGTGTCATCTTTTAGATGAGATGTTAAACTGAGGCCACGTTTGTCCCCTTGAGTGAGCATAAAAGATCTTTTGGCAGTATCTTGAATTATTTTGTTTGCTGCCCAGGCAACTATTGTATCTCCCTCTCTCTAACCCAGCTAACCACCATTACCTCATCCATGCATGAAGCGTATCCCCACTTGCAATACTAGTGTTACCATAGTTTCATTGGTGCACAAGATGGGCATCTTCCAATGTGCACACTTTCTGTGGCGAGAGAAGGGAGCAGTTCTCTGATTAATTTCCAAGTGTCAGATACTTAACCCAATGAGGATTATCCATTCTCTTCCCTAGATTGTAGTGTTCAAGTTTTTTGCTTTTGTGTTGATTAACTTCAGTGGCCTCAGATTCATTTTTAAGCCCTGAGCTATAACCTTAAACTATTGGTACAAATCCAGCTTGTTTTAGAAGTAGGAACAGAGTGGGAGGCATATCTTTACAAACCCTTCCGGCGATCAGAATTCAAACAAATATAAAAGAATGCCAATTTGTCTTCAAGGTCCGGGTTAATGGGGTTTCAGGGATTGGCTGCAAGTGATCAACTCCTTGGCGACCTTTACTTTAAAATGTTTCTTGACTTACAATTCTCATGTAAATGTTTTTTGGAAAATTCCAGAAATTTTAGATGTATTTCAAATTGATCTCCTCAAGGAAAGTTTATAGCAGCAGAAATCTTTCCTGGTGGGAGCCAGTCTTACCAAGACCAAACCAGCTATAGTATCTCCAAAACACTTATTTCTGTGGCCGTGGAACGTGAAGCTGCCTTTTTTTATTGAGGAGGCTGGAAGCAGCGTACACATCAATTGCATGAAAGAGAGTAAGCGCAGCCCTTCCCAGTCACTTATCCCTAAGGAGTTAGGAGAATTTTTCAGTTAAATCTCTGGTTGTAACTGTTCCCGGCAAGGTAAGCTTTTTATTGCCAGTTTTGTTGCTGCTTTGATGGACTGGCTTCATGAACTGTTGCAGTTTGTGCAGCATTGGTTTTCTCACAATATATCAGGTCAGGATTTCCCAGATTTTGTTCTAGCGACAGGGCATGAGCAGTAATTTGTATCCCAACTCAGGTTGCTTCGTTAGTTGGAGGTGATGGTGTTCTGTGTTCCAACACTTTTCCTCCCAAGTTGAGGAGCTCGCTGGTTTTGGAAGTGCTGCCAAAGAAACCTTGACAACACCCTGTAGTACATCGTTCAGGTCAGGCTTCCCAAGTGGGCTCAGAAACCCCCTTCCCCACCTTTTGTGCACTCTCTTCTCACTTGCTGCTATATTCCCCACCTCTCCTACTGTGAGAGGTTATCCCAATTATAAAACCACCAAATGGGATATAGTCGGGGGAATTAAAGGTATGGGAAATCCTATTCAAGCACTGCATGTAGCACATACTTCATTCAGTGATGGTGAAGGGAGTAGATGGGTTGTCTGATGCTGCTTGCTAATTAAATGCTTAGTCTTGATGCAAGAATTTCATTTCCCTGAATTCATGTTTTCACAACTCAGTGTACTGTGTGTTGTTCTGTTGTTTAATCCCCACCAAATACAACACATCCTTTTATAGGCAACCCTGATCTGCGTGAGGTTTTTGTTAACGTTGGTTCAGTAGTGCTCTGCTGAGTTTCCGTTTTAGGGTTGAAAGTTGGCGATGGCTCCTAAAGAGCTGTAAATTGGGCATCTGTTCTCTGCAGTGTAAAGAACTCCTGACCCAAGCAGAATGTCGCTTGGCAAACAAGTACAGTGTTTTCTAGGACTGCTTGTCCATTGACTGCCTGTCTCTTAGAGAACCTGTGTGGCCTTTTTTACCCTTTCCTCAGTTGTGATTGCTTAAGAAAAAAACTGTTTCCAGTTTGGAGAATAAACAAAAATAAAAAGAGGATGCTTGTAGTTCAGGTCTGAGTTTGAATGCAGTGCAGATTAAATCTGTATTTCTGATTGCCTTCCCTTGCTGTTACAGTGACTTACCGGTAATATCATTGGACTCAGAAGCCTCTGCTAATGCTTTTTTGACTTGAAATTCTATTAGAGATCTTAAATACAAAGTTAGCTCCTGATCGCTATTACTAAGACGATCATCAATTGTGATAAAAGCCCATTGGATTCACAAATACCCTTTAGAAGGAATTCTGACATTCTTACCTGGCCAGGTCTAATCTGAGTTCCAACCCATATCATAGACCCTTAACTGGCATCTGAAATGGCCTACCAAGTCACTTAGTTCGAAGGCAGTTGGGATAAGTAACAAATTACTAGTCTTGCCAGTGGCACCCACACCCAATGAAAGAATAAAGAGAAGAAATCTGGGAATCTGTTCCACTGGCTCCTCTGAGACCAGTATCTGCTTTCTGAGATGTATCTGTAATTTAGGGAGCAGTTAGATGACCTCCAATTCTTCTAAAGACTGCTGTGTGATAAAATAAGGTGCGGGTGTGATGGAACCTGTGAGAGTAGATATGTGTAATATGGACCTGGACCAAAAGTTCAACTCTGGTTCCCAAGTGCATTGACCTAATTAATAGGATGTGCAATGTACTTTTAGAATTTCAAAAACTTTTTTGACTGGTAGCTCAGTTTTCTCTGCAGCATGTAGGATCGGCATTCCAAGAGGCTATTTTAATTTTAAACCTCGAGCGGGCAATTCTTGGGTCAGATCTCCTGTAAGGTGGGACTCTTTTATCTTATGTAAACTCTTGAGTAGTTTAAATTTGGCTACAGAGATAGTAGGAACTGCAGATGCTGGAGAATCTGAGATAACAAGGTGTAGAGCTGGATGAACACAGCAGGCCAAGCAGCATCAGAGGAGCAGGAAAGCTGACGTTTCAGGCCTAGACTCCTCTTCAGAAATGGGGGAGGGGAAGGCGTTTCTGAAATGAATAGGGAGAGAGGAGGAGTCGGATAGAAGACGGATAGAGGAGAAGTTATGTGGAGAGGAGACAGACAGGTCAGAGGCGAGGATGGAGCCAGTAAAGGTGAGTTAAGGAGGGGATAGGTCAGTCCAGGGAGGACTGACAGGTCAAGGGGGCGGGATGAGGCTAGTAGGTAGGAGATGGGGGTGGGGCTTGAGGTGGTAACAGGGGATAGGTCGGAGGAAGGACATCTTCCTCATCTTTTAGGGAGGCGAGGATGAACTGGGCCGGTTTTGGGATGCGGTAGGGGCAGGGGAGATTTTGAAGCTCAGATTTCTTCAATGAAGCTGCCAATGCTGAGGAAGTCGACTCGCTAAAGTAAAGAAGTATTTTTGATTTAATTTTGACTTGATGTAGTCACCCCCACCACCACTGAATTGATTCCAGAAGAAAGGAGTCATAGTGTCATACAGCACGGAAACAACCAGTCCATGCCGACCATAATCCCAAACTAACATCATCCCATCTGCCTGCACTTGGTACATATCCCTCCCAACATTTCTTATTCATGTACTTACCTAAATGTTTTTTAAACATTGTAGCCGTAGTTGCATCCACTGTTTTCTCTGGAAGTTCATTACACACACAGACCACTCTATTTTTTTTTAAAAATTGCCCCTCATTTCTTTTTAAAATCTTTTTCCTTTTACCTTAAAAATGTGCCCCGTACTCTTGAAATCCCCTACTGGGGAAAAGACACTTGTCTTCCACATTATCTATACCTTTCATGGTTTTAGAAACTTCAATAATGTCACCCCTCAATCTCCTATGGTCCAGTAAAAGAAGTCCTAGCCTATCCAGCCCAGAACTGAAACCCTCCATTCCCAGCAACATCCTGGTAAATCTCTTCTGAACCCTTTCCATCTTCACCATGTCCCTCCTATAACGGGCAACCAGAACCTGGACACACTACTCCAGAGAGGTTAGATTTCAGACCCCAAAGCTTGAACCTTCAGCTTGAGAAGCATTTATAATCAAAAGTGGAGACATCGTTGGAGTTGTCTACCTCTTTTGTATAATCTTGTGGCAAGTCTAGAAGTGGCGATCATGAATCTACTGGTCAACAGAGGAATCAAGGAATTGGATAAATTTCTTGATTCAGTAGTTACAATTTACACCTCTGCTTACCCTGTTGAATGCTTGATATGATTAATGTATGATACCTTGAAGGATAAAATAAACCGTAGAGCTGTGCCACCAAAATATTTTCGTGGTGTGATCCCATTTTTGTGCCTCAGATTTTGTATGATCCTTGGTTAAAATTTTGGGAGTTCCAAGAGCAAGGGAGGAGAGAAACCTTCAAGTTGTTGAATGGATGGCTTCAATTGTAGCAGCTGGAATGAAAGGAGCTGTGTGTCCCCCATCTCCCCCTCCTTCCTCCAATCTCCATCCTTCTTGACCACACCCCCCTCCCACCTTCCTCATCTTTGGTAGATGAAAAGATGGGCTAATTGAACACCTACCATATCACACCGGTGCTGTCACAGCTGGAATTTGGTTTCATTGAGCAGTTAATTAGGTCACACCCTCCTGTAGCAAAGAGCTGCATAAAAACAGCCCATGCAGCTGTCAGGAATCTGTCCAAGGTCCACAGCAGCCGTTGCTGTTTTGCAGCTTGCAACCACAAAAATCTTGTTTCATGACCCAGTTAGAAGTTGCACCCCGTAGTTCGTAAAGCCTTACTTCAGAGTGAATGTATTAGTGGAGCTGAAAGAAAGTCAGATGAAAGGAGGCTTGGATGGAACTTAATATCATCATAGAAGGATTAGGCCATGTGACCTGTTCCAGTACTGTAATAATCTGAGTAAAAAAAGTCATTCAGTATTTTTTTAACCAATTGTTGTGAAATGTTGGGAATCTATAATCCTGTGCTTGTAAATTAATGCACTGGAAATTGTCATTTGACAGTCTTCATTGTTTGTATGTCTGGCCTGGATCCTAATCCCATAAACCTCTTCAAATCACTTCAATGATCTGGCGTAGCGTTAGCTGTTAATGGCTGCCAGCAGTTTAGGCCACAGCAGGAAGTTGCGCAAGAGTTTCACAATGGACTGTGGCCACAGAGCTCAAAGGACCTGGGAATAGCCTTGGTTCGCAGCCTCATAGTTGCCCATGTGCTTTTTGATCCACTTGAGTCTTAACCTGACCACAATGAGTTAGTTCCCTGGGTCACTGCAGCCCGTCACTTTGGCATTCCAACTCTGTCTCAAATGAAGGACTAAAACTGGAATCATGAGTTTATACACGTGGTTTCAGCTTTTAAGCATTTTCTTCTTGAGGCAGGGCAAGAGGACAAAGGAAAAATCTGATAGCAAAGTTCACCTTCATTTGTCCTTCTTGTTAATTGTTAATTGGGCAGCAGTCACAATGGATGACTTCATTTCTTGTTGAGGGGTGTAATGTGCCTGATTGGCGGCATTGGAGAACACTTTAAAAACAAAGAACTGAAGTAGACTGGTACCATAAGATTTATTTTAAAAATGAGCTTGACTGTAATAATGATTAAGCTAAAGTAAGTGGAGATCGCTGGTTTCTGTTTCAAGTTTAAACAAACAGTTCTGCTTGAACAAAAACAAAAAGAGCTGTGGATGTTGTAAATCAAAAACAAAAACAAATTGCTGATAAAGCTCAGCAGGTCTGGCAGCATCTGTGGAGAGAAATGTTATCTCTGATTTCTCTCCACAGATGTTGCTAGGCTTGCTGAGTTTTCTTAGCAATTTTGGCTTTTGAAACAGTTCTGCTTTTTTTTTTGCCTGCTTTTTTTTTGCCTATCTAGTAATTGGCGGGTTTGAGGAGAATAGAATAATCCAGATCTTTGCAATTTTGGATTTAAAAATTTTGATAGTTTGCAGTTCACTGCAAGATGAATGTCACAACCCGACTACATGTGTCCCATGGTAACTAGTCTGCTCAAGTGTTGAGTAGTATTCAAAATACCTGACAGTGAGGTGATTTGCAAGTATTTTCTTGAAGATTGAAGTATTTCTACTATCTGCTTGGATGCTAAAGCTGCTAATTTTATAGCAGGAGTTTGCCCATCATAGGATACTGGGCCTGCAAATTCTCAAACCTCTATTTAAACCATTCCAATTACAGGACATGTGTTTTCCAGAGCTTTGACATATCTGTAAAACCTGTAAATGGCAACTTGATGTGATCTATCGAGTAGTTTTGTAATTTTTGGTGAATATCCATAATATTTAGCTGGCACACAAGTGTTTGCTGACTGGTCTGGGTGTGATTGCTGTGTTTGATCATGCAGACTGGAATTGCTGTTTATCTGGTGTTACATGCTGTCTTAACATGTCTGTGGACCCTATAATTATTTACTTATCTAATCATCAGCAAGTGGCCATTTGGACACTAGATTAATTGAGGAAAGTGTCATTAAGCTGATAGGGCCAACCAGAATCTTTCTATACTTAAAAAAAAATCCAACTGGACTTGAAACGGGGGAGATGATGGCCCAGTAGTATTATCCCTAGACTGTTAAGCCAGAAACCCAGTTCTGTAGACCCAGGTTCAAATCCCACAATGACAGATGGTAGAATTTGAATTCTATCATTGAGCGTCTAATGCTGATCATGAAACCATTGTCAGTCGTCAGAAAAAAGCCATCTGGTTCACTGATGTCCTTACCCGGTCTAGCCTTTTTTAATTGACTTGTGGAAATGCCTGCCCCTAGGTGCCCTTGAGGTGGTGTTGTTGTCTTTGTGAACCACTGCAGTTTATATACTTTTGGTAGACCATATTGACTTTGGGGAATCCCAAGATTTTGACTGAACAATGATGTATTTCCAAGTCAGGATGATGAATGGCTTGGATGGGAACTTGTGGATAATGGTGTTTCCAAGTATCTGCTGTGTTCCAGATGGAAGTGGTCAGCAGGGTTGGAAGTTTCAGGATCCTTGGTGAATTTCTGCAGTGTGTCTTGATGGTATAGACTGCTGCTGCTGAGCATTGGTGGTGGAGGGAGTGGATGTGAAGTGAAGTGGGCTGCTTTGTCCAGGATGATGTCAGGCTCCTTGAGTGTTGTTGGAGCTACACCTGTCCAGGCAAGAGGAGTATTCCTCCACACTCCTGAGCTGTGTCTCGTTGATGGTAGACAGGCTTTGGGGAGTCAGGAGATGAGTTGCTTGCTGTAGTATTCCTAGCTTCTGACCTGCTATATTTATATGGTGAGTCCAGTTGAGTTTCTGACCGATGGTAACCCCCAGCATGTTGATAGTTGGGGAATCCTGTGAATGAATAATAAAAGAAAATGATGTTTCCTAAAGCAGTAACTGACTGGATTTAAAGCACCTGAAGTTTCCTAGGCTTGTGCAAATTGATGGATCAAACTTGCTCGTATTTCAAATTTAATAAAAGGAAAAGAGAAGATCTCTATTTATATAAAACATTACACATTGTCTCAAAGCTTTTTAATTACTTTTGAATAGCCACTCTTATAGATCAGTGCAACTGTGAGCTCAGCATAGTAGAATCCATGAGCGATAAATTGTTCAGTTTTTAAATGGCAGTTTAGGAAAGTATTGTGAATTCTCCAGCTCTTTGAATGCAAAGAGGATATCTAGCAAATATTGAAATGGACCTAGGTTTAATTCCTACTTGACTATACCCCTCCAAATTACTCTATTGTATGTATTGAAATTTTGACCGTTGCCTGAACTTAGACTGTGTAGTTGTCAGTAAACCCACAATGTGTCACAGTACCTCAATCGGTTATAAATTTCTCATATGCTATTCATTGCTTCTGTAGAAATGGCGTTAATGTTGAGGGAGCAACACATAAACAAGTTGTGGACCTGATTCGGGCGGGAGATCGGGAGCTGATTCTGACGGTGCTGTCTGTTCCACAACAAGAAGCTGATCGGCTTGATCCTGGTGATGATTCATCTGGGAACATCTACTACGACTACAGTGAGAAGCGGGCAGTGCCAATCTCTATCCCTGGCTACAAACACGTTGAACGGAGTGGGGAGAAATTTGTGGTGAATAACTAGTTATTTCTTGTGGTTTGCCATGACTTTTGAAATAAAACCCAACAATAATTGTACAAATTTGGTCTTGCTCCATTGTATGTTAAGCACAGTAAGTGAACTTGGCACTGTTAGCAAATATGACTTGATTGTTTCAAAAATCCTATGATTTATCTTTTAAGCTTTGGCTCAACCTTTCTTTTTGTTATTGGTTTTGGGCCATGCTGACAAGGCTACATTCACAACCCTCCGTTTTTGCCTAAAGGGCACCCAAGAGATGTGGACTGGGATGAAGTGTGCCCCTGACCGTTGGATGTTGGTTAGCAAGTCATAAGGAAGGGCAGCTTGCAGTTGCATAACTAGTTTTACAGTCTCAGGATTGTCCAAACATGTGTTGCTGCCAGTAATGTGCTTTGTGACATGTAGTCAATGTTGCAAGCAAATAAACATCTGTTTAGTGTATAGCATGTTCCCACTGTTGTATGACATCCCAGCAACTTATACAGTCATTTTATTCTGGTCTTGTGGTTTATTTTGTTCAGTTTGCAACTCACTGTAATGAACTTTGAGGTCACAGTACCAATTGTTAACCTGGGACTGCACAAATATTCTCAACCAATTTCTGAGTTTTTTTTTTTCCAGTGCTGGTGGCTGTTGAACACTTTGCCAATGCACCTGTAATTCTGTTATGCTCTCCTAGATCTCTTCAGTAATATATATAAGATCACTTCTCAAAGTGCAAGGAAAACTGGCAGCAGAAAGATGAGGGTTTTTAGGAGCCTTTCAAAAGTCTGGGACTTTAGTGGGGAACTGATAATTTCACTGACTCTGGAAGCATGCAAGCGTTAGAAGAACACTTTATGCCTTCAAGGCATATAAGGATCATTAGTTAGGTCAGCATCTATTGCTCAGCTCTAACTGACTTTGATTAGGCAGTGATGAGCTGCTGCTTTGAATTGGTGCCATCCATGTGGTGTAAGTACGCGAACAGTGCCAGTATTTTGACCCAGTGACGCTGAAGGAAGTGATATATTTCCAAGTCAGAATGGTGAGTGGGTTGGAGGGGAATGTTTGGTGATGGTGTTCCCATATATCTGCTGCCTTGTCCTTGTTGGTAGTGGTTGGGTTAGGATTAGTGTTTGGAAGGTGCTGGGTTAACTGAATTTCCTTCTAATTAAGAAGGGAGCCAGAATGGTTAGTGCATTGTAGGAGGTTATTTGACCCATCATGTCCACTTCCCTGTGGTAAGCCTCAATTATATCAGTCCCTTAAAAGGTGATTTCAGAATGTTCCAAGGTGCTGAAGTACAATCAGTGTTGTAGGAAAATGGTCAATTAACACATTATTTTTGTAAGACTTTACGATGATGCATGGAACTAGACAATCAATTTATTTTAATAATGCTCAAGGAATAAACTGGATGAGAGATTCTCTCCTGCATTTCAAACTAACTGAAGAAAGAACAAATGTGACCTTGGTTTAATGTCGTATTCTTGTGACCGTACCTCCAACTGATTTTCACTGGAGTGCCCTCTGAGTCATATTTAAGTTAATCCGGATGAAAATATGAAATAGTATTGAAATTTTTTGTCTTTTTGATCTGTCACCTGATTTTGTTTCAGGTGTTCAATATTTACATGGCTGGACGCCAGCTCTGCTCACGACGCTTCCGAGAGTTCACAATCCTTCACCAGAATCTGAAGAGGGAATTTTCTGACTTCCATTTCCCAAAACTCCCACGGAAGTGGCCATTTTCACTCTCTGAACAGCAGTTGGATGCCAGGCGGAGAGGCCTGGAAGAGTACCTTGAGAAAGGTGAGCAAGGGACTTTGTCAATTACAGCTACTGTTGATATTTACATGACACCTCTATCATAGTAAAGCACATAATGTACTTCAGAGATGAGGAGGAGCGCACAGCAGAAGTTATGTTTATGCCTTGGTAAAAGTGTGTGAATGCATGGCTGAGATCAAAGAATCCTTGTCAATTAGGTGGTTGTGTGGGCATATTAACACATTGGGATACTGGTGAAGAAAAAATGGCATTCTGCTTATAGCACATTTTGTTAAAACAAAGCCACACAAGATGAAAATCTTCATTCCTTATGTGAGTGACTTACTATGTTTCTATTTAGTTGAGTGCTTCTTGCTGCTCACTACCTGATGCTGGAGAAAACCACTAGCATTGCATTTGTGTTAATGGATGGTGTAGGGTAGGCTCAATGATTTAGTGCAGTCTTCTCTTGACTCGGGTCCTCGTGAGTCAACCTCATTCTGAGACTTGACCACAGAATTTAGTCTAACACTGCATTGCCGTATTGAAGAAAATGCTGCGCTGTCTCCTGGCCAAAGGCTATCCCTTAAACCCCAGAATACAAATCCTCCAATCATTCGAACTATTATTTGTGGGAACTTGTATGCAAATTAGCTGCTGCGCTTTTATATTATAACATTGGTGTACTTCAAAAAGTCCTTTGCTCTAAATACTTTGGAATGCCCTGGTGTTTTGAAAGATCCAATGTAAATGCTGTCTTTATTTACACACAATTTACAGTGAGACAAGTGATTGCTGTTAGTCTGACCAGGATGTTTTCATAGTTTTGATTATGTGACTGTTTAGCTTGATAATTTGGAAAGCTGATGATTTTAGTAATTGTAGGCTAATGGCAGGCATTATACAAGCAGCAGGACATGGACTGTCCTTACAGTTGGCATTCTCAGTGACACTAATGATTTTACTTTTATTTAATTCACCTCATAAAATTTTTTGACGATTTTTAGCTCGGGTTGTGAATGAGATAGACGTGCTGGCCGAGCTGGTGGGTTTGGTTGCAAACGTTTCGTCACCCTGCTAGGTAACATCGTCAGTGCGCCTCTCAGCGGGCATGTCTACAACTGCACCTCAAAAATATATGATGAGCCTACCCAATAATTCATTTGAATAACCCAAAAAGGACTATTTATTTACAGCATCTGACATCTGCCCTGATACAACCTTCATTTATTAATGTCATGTTGTAGTCTGAATTGTAATATTTTTAACATTTGTTGAAATAGATGTGAATAAAACTAACAAATCTTTGTGTGCATCTCTGCAGCATGTCATGTGGTATTTTTTGAAGTAACTATAATGTTCTGAAAGTTCTGCTGCAAAGCCTGTTCCTGGATGGTTTACTAAAAGCAGCCAAGGTGACCCAACCTTTAAAAATTACAGGAATATCAAAGGAGCTGACAAAAGAAACCATTCTCTTCAGAGTATCATAGGTTATAACTTAGAATAAGGCCCAATTCACCCATGTGCGCATGGCTCTCCAAATGACCATTTAACTATTGCCATTACCTCATCTCCCTGTAAACCTTGCGTATTGTTTCCTTTCAGATAATTTAGTAATCTTGACACACAAGCTGCAGCAGTCTCTAAATGCAGGAGAGCAAGAGGTACCTTGAATAGGATAAGAAAACCCAAAGGACCTCAGATGAAAGAACAACATCAAACCTCGGGCATATTAAATGTTATCTTATAAGAGATCATGAAGTAGTGAGAGATTTGGAATTGATTTGAGACATTGTCAGCGAATATTTACAGTTGGGATATTATGCTGGCAGATGTTGATTTTTCAGGATATAATTGAGTTACAAGACAAGAATTCAATGAATTTTGTGCATTTTGAGTTCATCACACTGCATATCGCAGAAGAAATGACATAGGTAAGCATAGAATTAGCAGAGAGGCTTTTGAAATGGAGGCTTAATCAGTTGAACCAAAGGATGTTTGTCAGAGTGCTAACTACATGAGATGGCTAGTGGAATGTTTTAGGGCTGTTTCTTGGCTGTTGTTTACTGTGTGCAATTAAATGCTTCAGAGCCAGAGGTAAAGGTTGCTGATATCTCACATTGGAAGGGACTATTGATTATAAAGAATAGGTGGACTAGTTAGTAAAAAGACAAAATCAAAACATGTTGGAAATAGTTAGCAGGCCAGGCAGTATTTGTGGATAGAGAAGCAAGAATTAACATTTCAGCTCTGACTGTTTTTAGTTATCAAAAGGATCTGGAGAGGCTGCCTGGTGTTAAGCCAACATAGTAAGATATAGTTATTGCTGATGAGGCCAGTATTTATAAACTATTCTTAATCACTCTTGAGAACGTGGTGAGCTGCCTTGAACCACTGTGGCCCTTGTGTTGATTCATCCACATCTCTTTGGTCAGTGTAATTCTGGATTTTTTTTTAAAGTCAGGATGACGTGACTTCGAGGGGAACTTGCAGATGATGGTGTTTCCACACATCCAACCTGGTCTTTCTAGGTAACTGAGGCCACTTCTTTGGACGATGCTCCTAAAGGTGCCAATCGAGGGTGCTGCTTTATTCTGAGTAGGTTGAGCTTCTTGAGTGTTGTTGGAGTTGTGCTTGAGCAAGTGGGGAATATTCAATTACACACCTCACTTGTGTCTTGTAGATCGTGAAATGGATTGATGGTAGCATGAAACTTGGACAATGATATATTGAACAGGGTTTCACAACTCGGCGATGGAAGATTAAAAGAGGGATAAGAAAGTCAATGGCAATTAACAGAAGGGCAGTTATCTAGAAATCTTCTGCACTTTCACGATGTCATGGGAAATCATTTGTATTACCAATTGTGTGAGAGCTAATATGCTTTCCTCGTGAATGGTGACAGAGGATATTACTGCTGCAGTTCTGTGAAGATAGTAACTGAGAGAGATTTTGGCCTTGGACAGCTTTTGTCGAGCTGCTGCTGCTACCCTGGTCATGCTGGGAGAAATGACCAAAGAAAGATTACCTTATACCAATTGTAGAGTTGTGCCAAAGAGAGCATGTGAAGGTCCTGTCATCAGCATTCGTTCTGAAAGACATCACTTTTCTTGCTGTGAATATGTGCATTCATGTTAATGTTATCTGGAGACTTATAGGACGTGTTGATTTTATTGGTCTAATGACTGGAAGAAAATAAGAATAAATTTTACTGAAATTAAGTTGAAGTAACTGTATTCTTCAATGCCTGTATGTAATCATTCATCTATCTTAAGAATTTTATATCTCTAATTCTTAAAAGTGCTCTTCTTGTGCTATAATTGAGTGCATAGTACAGTGTGCTAATACTTTCTTTGCAATTTAGTATTGAAAAAGCTGGCCTTTATCACACTTCTGAGGTTTGAGCTCATCTGACTTGTATCAAGCCGGTGCCAGCAATAGAAGGGACAGAAACCAAAGTTGCTGGAAAAGCTCAGCAGGTCTGGCAGCATCTGTGAAGGAGAAAACAGAGTTAATGTTTCGGGTCTGGTGACCCTTCCTCAGAACGGAATAGAAGGGTTTGTGGCAAACAGTTTTTCTTAATTTACCACCTTGTTTCATATGCAAGAAAACCCAGATCCCTTTGTACTGCACGTTGTTGGAGGTACTCTCCATTTAAATAATTGTCTGCCTTTTGATTCTTTCTACCAAAATTCATGACCTAGCACTTTCCTACATTAACTTCTGTCTGGTAGGTTTTTGCCCATTCACTCACCCTATCTATTGCAGATTCTTTACATCCTCATATTTACCCTGTCAAGCCCATTAAGAATTCTGTGTATTTCAATGAGATTGTCTCTCATTCTTCTAATTTTCAATCAGCAGAGTCTCAACCTGTTTAATCTTGAGTCATAAGACAATCCTGCCATTCCAGGGATCATCTTAGTGAACTGTCTCTGAACTGCCCCCAAAGAAATAATATCTTCTCTTAAATAAGCGGACCAAAACTGCTCACAGTGCTCCAGATACGGTCTCGCCAACACGTTGTACAGCTGCAGTAAGACTTCCCCACTCTTCTTCTCCAATCCCCCTGAAATAAGGGCCAACATTCCATTAGTTTTCTAGATACCTGCTGTACTTGTGTGCTAGTTTTGTGTTGCGTGCACAAGTACCCCAAATCCCTATGTGTTGCAGTTTTTCTCCATTTGAATCCTATTCTGTCCTTTTGTTCTTCCTTCCAAAATGATCAGATTCACATTTTCCCACATTATACACCATTTACCAATGTTTTGCCCACTTAATTAACTTATTGATAGCTCTTGAACTATTTGTATCCCTCTTGCAACCTGGCTTTTCACCTACTCCTGTGTCATCTGCAAATTGAGCGACTGTGCATTTGCTTCCCTCCTCCAATTACTTTTGTCTTTGATGCATTATTCCGTAGGCATAGATGGCGGTTATTGGTTGATTCTCTGACTATGTCGATCAGGGCTACCTTTACAATTCTCTCAGATGAAGGCGGGAATACTTACAAATTATTTTTGTATTCTGTTAGCTTCCAAGAGCTACTCGTGGAAGGTTAGGCAGGAATCCTGCTGTCACACCTACAGGCAGATTCATTTTAACAAAACATAATCCAAAACCCATTTCAAACTCCAGGCACTCCTTGACAGACTGATCATCTCGTTCATAAGGTCAAAATTACCATTCAGCATTTGCCATCTGCTTGAGAACAATGTCTTTCCTAGACTTACTGGAACCAGTTCCCAGGTACTGGCCTCGTTAATAGCCAACTTCTGCTGTTTGCTTAAACATAATGTCCCTTCCCTGGTGATAAAGCATATGCAGAATCTTTTGATTAGGAGAATGCCTGCAGTTCACTTCCAGGATGAATAAACATGAATGAATAAACAAACACTTGTTTGGTATGCCTGAAATTGATGGATTTTTGTAGGTAAGGGTGTAGAGGCTTATGGAACCAAGATGACACTAAGATACAAATCAACTGTAATCTTAAATTGAATGGTGGAAGACTTGGGGAGCTGATGGCCATGTCTTGTGTTCTATACAGAGAAGGGCAAAGTCAAATACTCTGAAACAACTCTGTTCAGGCATATTTATAGCAGGGGAACTTGATAAGTGCAAGCAGTTCCGTTGATATCTGTTCTAAAGGGGCTATGCCTTGGATTATCAAGCCAAAGGACAAGAGGCTTTGTATGAGATTGCTGAGCTTAAAACAGTGTAGTGAAGACCACTGAAAGAGCTCTCTGAAGTATGCAGACCGCTAAAGTTGAAAACTGGGAATAAGTAGCCTGCAGTTGGCGATGTGTAGTCACGCTCCATTTTCTGTGTAAGGATTGATGAGAGCCATAGTAGGGAAAGTTCATTCACTGTCAGTGGTGTGATGAATGCCACTTTCAATTACTTGCAAACACCTCTGAAATTGTAGTGTTCCATTTTGCAAATGATTTGTGTGAAGGCTTTTCTCCAGTACTGATGACTTAAAGGAAAGCTGAGGGTAGATATGTAGAGACAGGTGGATGATGGGTTCCAGTCATTGAGTCTCCTGGCAGATGTTAGCTTTCTAACGGGTTCACCCCTTGGCTCAAGCCCATCACTGAGGCTCTGGATTAAATAGAAAGTGAGCATGGTATGCATCACCTCAGCTTTGAAGAATATATTGTCTCTGGCACAATGCAGGCTGCGTCCTTAAAGTTTGTCTACCATCTGAAATCAGCTTTCATTGTTTAGCTAATAAGGTCTGGAGCTCAGTATGACAGTCCTGGAAAGTATTCAGTGAAATCCTGGTTTTGTTTGTGTACACAGGTTTTGCTGACTAAAATGACAAGACACAAACCAAGGAGCCCTGTAGCTACAATAGTTAGTAAATTACAAGTTTTAAATATGATAATAACTATCACAATATTAAACCTTAATTGTTCATTTAAGAGGATCTCTCAATTGAATTGGGAGAGTGCACTGATGGCCAGTGTCTCTAAAAGTGTATGGGGTTCAAAAGGAGCCAATCATGGGATTAACTGTCCTTGCCTTTTCAGACCTCGAGGGAAAGAGCAGAGGAACACTTTGGGGCCATGACCATCACATTAACAGAAACCAAAAGTGACAGGATGTCAGAACATGTTGTCACTGTTTGAGTTTGAATGCAGACACGAGTTGAAGCTGTCATTAGAGGCACATCAAGAACCTCCATGCTGTGGAATGTTGCCTCGAGCCATTCATGCTTATAAAACTTTGTAGAAATATGCAGGGCATTAGTATAGCTAATTGTTCTTGGAGGAAGCTTGACAAACAGAAGAGTCTCATTGTTGCTGCTGAGGAATAAACGCACTGTTTTATTTCTTGATGTCTTGCACTTGTTGAGTTGAGATATTTGCATTCTGTGTAACTGAACAGTTGTTTGATTTACTTGCTTCAGTATCAGTCACTGTGAGGTCTTGTCAATTATAAATGTGAACATAGGTTTGATACAGAACATTTTGAAAAGTTCATCCTTGATAATGTAAATATTTATTGTCCATGCTGCACAGTGGTAAGTACCCCCTTTAGAGTACAACATTAAACCAAGATGTCATCTGCCCCCCAGTTGGCCATGAAACATCCTGTGGCACTATCTTGAAGAGGAGGACAGGAGTTCTTCTGCGTATCTGGGTTATTGCTTATCCCTCAATAAACATGACAAAGATAATCCAATCATTTATTGTATTTCTGCTGGTGTGTGCTAATTTTCTGTGTGCAGGTCAGCTGCCACACTTTCTATCTTACACTAGTATCTGTGCTTCAAAAAGTACTTCATTTGGCTGTAAAGTGTTTTGATCATGAAGTGTGTTATATAGTAAATCTTTCTTTCACTTCCAAGTTGACCTGGGTAAAGCTGAATGTCTTGCTAACTCACTAAAAGCCAACCAAAGGTAGACTGCAGCCCCTAAAGTTATTAAAGTTAATAATGTTTGGGTTTAAATGACAATCTTACAGTGTCATAGCCACTCGTACAGAATGGTCTTTTATTTCTAGCTTTGTGTTGAATTCTGTTCATGTAGTTAAGTGAAGACATTCCTTAGTCTGTGCTATGGACTTAAGCTCAAAAGGAACAAAATGAGTCTGCTCCCAATTTCATCCCCTGCAGGTACCCTGGAGCTGTTGGACAGCATGAGTTTTCTTGCACCAATCTGAGCTAAATTTGAATTGGAATTATTTATATATGCTGCTGCATAAAAGATTCAACATTGGAAGATGGTGTGTATCCAGTGTGCGTTGAACTTTATTTTCCGCACAAAGCAGCAGTTCTATTTCCCTGTTACTGTCTACTTATTTATTTATACGCAAATGGCCAATTTAGGATGAGTAGTAGGCCATTCCTCTTGAACCATCCGTCCGTTCTAGTCTTAAAAGTTGACAAGCTGTCTGCTTTAATCCCCTAACTCTGGTTCTACATCTGCAACCTATTGTAAATTAAGAAACTCCAATTTCTCCAGCTTAGTGAAACGGTAACATGGTGGTAATAACAATGACCTAGTAGTCCAGAAACCCAGGCAAATGCCATGGGCACATGGGTTCAAATCCCATTCTGGCAGCTGGTGGAATTGAATTAAATTTGGAATTAAAAGCTCAAATCTAACAGCGACTATCATAAAAACCCATCTGGTTCATTGATTTCCTTTAGGGAAGAAAATCTGCCATCTTTGCCCAGTCTGGCTGACATTAGATTCCAGATTTCCAACAGCTCTTGACTGGCCCCTCAAATGGCCTTGCAAACTGCTCAGTTTAAGGGCAGTTATGCGTAGACTGTAAATGCTGGCCTTGCCAGCAATGCTCCACAAGCTGGTAAATAATGAAGCAGAAAAAAAGACAATCCAAAGGTTGCCATCATTCTTACTCCAGCCTTTTTCCCTGGACTCTTCGTAGTACTCCAGTTATTTTCCACCTCCCCCCCGCCCCCCCCCCACAGCTAAGACATTATCTGCCATGATGAGTGGCTGCCATCACTTCCCTTTTTATCACTTGGAATTATCCAGCAAATGCTATTCGATTGCAGAGTGACAGTGAATAATTGCACACTAAGCGCTCTGGTTGCGTGTGGCCAGTACCTTGCTGCGAACAGCGCAAGGAATATACAGTTTAATCCACCAGTCTTTGGAATATACAGCCAACATACCATCTTGGTAATATAAAGATGAGTGAGTGTAGGCTCCTGCAACAGGAGGGCATTTGGAATGGCAGGTCACCCATATGTGGGAAACACATTGTATGTCAGAACAGAATATAGAGTTGCAGTTTGAGTTTCCATTTACTAGGAATGTCACAGAATTGCTACAGCATAGAGGGACCATCAGCACATCGTGACTGCACCAGTTTTCACTTAGTGCTATTGCCCCACCTCCCCATAACCCTACATGTTCTTTGTTTCCAGACATTAGTCTGCTTCCCATTAGAATGCTCCAGTTGAACCTACCTCCAGCATCACACTTGCTGAATTGAAAATGTTTCTTTTGTGTCACTTCTTTGTTTCTTTTGCCAGTTACTTTCAATCTCTATGCTTTTGTTTGCCACCTGAGATTCAAACCTGCACCTTCTGATTTGAAACAGAGAATGTTTATTGCTATGCAGGGAGGTGGGGAAAGTGCCATTCTTTCATTGACTGAAGTTTCATTTACTAGAGACTTTGCTTTTTGCTTTAAGGTTCCAGCTAGACTGGAGATGATTGGATAAATCCCTTTGCTGATCATACCTGGAGACCACACTACTATGATGGAATTAGCAAGAATTGCAGATGCTGGAGTGATTGATTTTGCACAAAGTTTGGATTCTGTTGCTGTCTTCCGCTTTATGCATTTCAGTAGAGATGACCTGCACTCAACAGGCTCGCTTATCAATCGCCCCTAACGCAATGACTGACACTGTGATATCAATATTCGCTTCAATTAGAGTGTCCACCCTTTGAAATAGGAAAAGATGCTTTTGCCATTGTTTTTGTCTGGCATTGCTGAAAGCAATTTGAGCATTATACTTGCTGACTTAGAGAGGTCAGTGTCTTGCCTTGTTGCTAGCTGGCTCATCCTTTAGTGAAAGCTGCATTTGTACTGGGTGGACTGAAGTAAATGCATACCAAGGTAGATATCATTTTATTGACATCGCCCCTCTCCAGGATAATGAGACTTAGCAATTGCACAATTTGTACCTTAGTTTCTGAGCACAAGTGAAATGAACACTTTCACTTGCATGAGAAATCCAATTCTGTATTGGAAATGCAATGAACATAGAACATAGAACAATACAGCGCAGAACAGGCCCTTCGGCCCTCGATGTTGCGCCGCCCTGTGAACTAATCTAAGCCCATCCCCCACACTATCCCATCATCATCCATATGCTTATCCAAGGACTGTTTAAATACCCCTAATGTGGCTGAGTTAACTACATTGGCAGGCAGGGCATTCCACGCCCTTACCACTCTCTGAGTAAAGAACCTGCCTCTGACATCTGTCTTAAATCTATCACCCCTCAATTTGCAGCTATGGCCCCTCGTACTAGCCGACGTCATCATCCTAGGAAAAAGACTCTCGCTGTCCACCCTATCTAATCCTCTGATCATTTTGTTTGTCTCTATTAAATCCCCTCTTAGCCGCCTTCTCTCCAATGAGAACAGACCCAAGTCCCTCAGCCTTTCCTCATAAGACCTTCGCTCCAGACCAGGCAACATCCTGGTAAATCTCCTCTGCACCTTTTCCAATGCTCCCACATCCTTCCTGTAATGGGGCGACCAGAACTGTACACAATATTCCAAGTGAGGCCGCACTAACATTTTGTACAGTTGCAGCATGACATCACGGCTCCGGAACTCAATCCCTCCACCAATGAAACCTAACACACCGTATGCCTTCTTAACAGCACTATCAACCTGGGTGGCAACTCTCAGGGATCTATGTACCTGGACACCAAGATCCCTCTGCACATCCACACTACCAAGAATCTTTCCATTGACCCAGAATTCTGCCTTCCTATTATTCTTCCCAAAGTGCATCACCTCACATTTGTCTGCATTGAACTCCATTTGCCACCTTTCAGCCCAATTCTGCAGTTTATCCAAGTCTCCCTGCAACCTGCAACATTCTTCCACACTGTCCACCACTCCACCGACTTTAGTGTCATCTGCAAACTTACTAACCCATCCACCTATGCCTGCGTCCAAGTCATTTATAAAAATGACAAACAGCAGTGGTCCCAAAACAGATCCTTGTGGCACACCACTAGTAACCGGACTCCAGGCTGAATGTTTTCCATCAGCCACCACTCTTTGCCTTCTTTCAGAAAGCCAGTTTCTAATCCAAACTGCTAAATCTCCCTCAATCCCATGCCTCTGCATCTTCTCCAATAGCCTACCATGTGGAGCCTTATCAAAGGCTTTACTGAAGTCCATGTACACCACGCCAACTGCCCTACCCTCATCCACATGCTTGGTCACCTTCTCAAAAAACTCAATGAGGCTTGTGAGACACGACCTGCCCTTGACGAATCCATGTTGACTATCTCCAATCAAATCGTTGCTTGCTAGATGATTATAAATCCTATCTCTTATAATCCTTTCCAAAACTTTTCCTACAACAGATGTAAGGCTCACTGGTCTATAATTACCTGGGTCATCTCTACTGCCCTTCTTGAACAAGGGCACAACATTTGCAATCCTCCAGTCCTCTGGTACTAAACCTGTAGACAATGACGACTCAAAGATCAAGGCCAAAGGCTCCGCCATCTCCTCCCTAGCTTCCCAGAGAATCCTCAGAAAAATCCCATCCGGCCCAGGGGATTTATCTACCTTCACACCACCTCGGATTGATAACACCTCCTCCTTACTAACCTCAATCCTTTCAAGTCTAATAGCCCGTATCTCAGTCTTCTCCTCTACAATATTCTCCTTTTCCTGAGTGAAAACAGATGAGAAATATTTGTTTAGCACCTCTCCGATCTCCACAGGGTCCACACACAACTTCCCACTTCTGTCTTTGACTGGCCCTATTCTTACCCTAGTCATCCTTTTATTCCCCACATGCCTATAGAAAGCTTTAGGGTTCTCCTTAATTCTACCTGCTAATGACTGCTCATGTCCCCTCCTTGCTCTTCTTAACTCTCTCTCTTTAAATCCTTCCTAGCTAATCTGTAACTCTCCATCGCCTCATCTGAACCGTCTCGTCTCAATGTCACATAAGCCTCCCTCTTCCGCTTAACAAGAGATACAATTTCTTTTGTAAACCAAGGTTCCCTTACCTTATCACTTCCTGCCTGCCTGACAGGGACATACCTATCAAGGACACGCAATATCTGTTCCTTCAACCAGCTCCACATTTCGATGGTCCCCATCCCCTGCATTTTGCTACCCCATTCTATCCCTCCTAAGTCTTGCCTAATCGCATTATAATTGCCTTTCCCCCATCTATAACTCTTGCCCAGTAGCATGTTCCTATCCCTTTCCATCGCTAAACTAAACGTAACCGAATTATGGTCACTCTCTCCAAAGTGCTCACCTACCACCAAATCAAACACCTGGCCTGGTTCATTACCAAGTACCAGATCCAGTGTGGCCTCCCCTCTTGTCGGCCCCTCGACATACTGTGTCAGGAAACCCTCCTGCACACATCGGACAAAAACCGATCCATCCGACGTACTAGAGTTGTAGCATTTCCAGTCAATGTTGGGGAAGTTAAAGTCTCCCATAATGACCACCTTGTTCCTTTCACTCCTGCCCAGAATCGTTTTGCCGATCCTCTCCTCCACATCCCTGGAACTTTGCGGAGGCCTATAAAAAACTCCCAGCAGTGTGACCTCTCCTCTCCTGTTTCTGACCTCAGCCCATACCACCTCAGTAGACGAGTCCTCGTCAAAAGTTCTTTCAGGCGCCGTTATACTGTCCTTGACTGACAAAGCTACACCTCCCCCTCTTTTACCACCTTCCCTGATCTTTATGAAAGATCTAAACCCTGGAACCTGCAACATCCATCCCTGACCCTGCTGTATCCACGTCTCCGAAATGGCCACAACATCGAAGTCCCAGGTACCTATCCATGCTGCAAGCTCACCTAGCTTATTCCGGATACTCCTGGCGTTGAAGTAGACACACTTCAAACCAGCTTACTGTCTGCCAGCACATTCCTGTGATGGTGAAATCCTGTCCATGTCCTCCTGTGTACTGGAACTACACCACAGGTTCCCATGCCCCTGCTGAGCTAGTTTAAATCCACCCGAAAAGCACTAGCAAATTTCCCACCCAGGATATTAGTACCCCTCTGGTTCAAGTGAAGACCGTCCTGTTTGTAGAGGTCCCACCTTCCCCAGAATGAGCCCCAGTTATCCATATACCTGAAATCCTCCCTCCTGCACCATCCCTGCAGCCACGTGTTCAGCTGATACCTTCTCCCTGTTCTTTGCCTCGCTATCACGTGGCACGGGTAACAAACCAGAGATAACAACTCTGTTTGTTCTAGCTCTCAGCTTCCACCCTAGCTCCCTGAAATCCTGCCTTACATCCCTATCCCTCTTTCTACCAATGTCATTGGTACCTATGTGGACCACGACTTGGGGCTGGTCACCCTCTCCCTTCAGGACGCCTCCCTTCATGATCCGAGACATCACGGACCCTGGCACCTGGGAGGCAACACACTAACCGTGAGTGTCTCTCGTTCCCACAGAATCTCCTATCTGTCCCCCTAACTATGGAGTCCCCAATGACTAATGCTCCCCTCCTCTTCCCCCTTCCCTTCTGCGCAACTGGGACAGACTCTGCACCAGAGACCTGTACCCCGTGGCTTACCCCTAGTAAGTCGTCCCCCTCAACAGAATCCAAAACGGTATACCTGTTATTGAGGGGAACGAATGTGATGGGAAGTGTGTGCATGAGCACATCTGATACTTCTTTCATTAACTATACATCATTGCTGCTTTCTGGAGAATGGCTCCGAATGACACAGCCCCACCGACTGGCGCAGTCGAGGAAATTATATTGAAGAAGGCAAACTCATCCCTTCAAAGAACACCGCATAAAATGCTCAATGGCATCTTGTCAATTAGGATTCCTGCAAGGACTGCATTTTTGTCTTACCAAGTTTGTATCCATGTACCCTTTGAATCTGAAGATAAGTCAGTTTTCCCATTGGAATTAACAGTTACGCTGGTTTGGTGTTTTCATGCTGCCAAAATCAAGCTCAAGCTCCACCTCAAACACTATACTCTGTAACTTCAATTCTATCTCTACCCACTGTCAGACTATTTCCAGGTTTGGTCTTCTGATTGATTGTTTTCCTCCACATATTGTCCATTGCACAACAGCCTGTGCTGTATCAATCCACCCACACCCACCCCCGAGTTACCTTTTCATTTCAGTACTAATTTTGTATTGATGCCTGTTGGAACTTAGGCGGGATGTGGGGGGAGAGAAAGGAGATGAAAAAGCAACCAAACTCTTTCAGCCATGGTTGACAAAATCTTGTGCTGCTTGATTTGTTCAATTTAATCTGGATTGTCTGGAGAATTGTTACTTTTCCTCTCCAGCCTTTCTTGAAAAATCTGTTTGAATGGAATGACGCAGAAGCATGTTGAAGTGTCTGCTCTGCTCATTTTGATTAAGATGGAGCAGATTGAGGTTAATTTCTGTGGTGCATTATTGAGCATGACTGAATCAGCAGTTGTCTGCCAGCAAAATGCGTGATGGACTTCTCTAATTCATAATGAAAGATGTACAGATAAACAACTTCAAGGTCAGACTGTAGTTATACACTGAAGAGAGATTCTTTATGACCTGATGAGTCTTTAGGGGGAAAAAAATCTGCTTAGAATATAGAAGTTGAGGAGGCTGACCAAGTTCTGCTCCCTTTCGGTTCTGTTTCCTGATTCACATGTTTTTAGAAATAGAGAATCTTGCTGGTGTTGAAGTTGAGGATTTCAACACCAGTGAGTGGACATTTTATGCAATTTTTTTTTTTGTTTCCTTACTAGTTTTCTCCCCTCCTTCACTCCTCTTTGTTTTGTCCCCATGCATTGTTTGCTGTGATGCATTTTCGTGACTTTGTTCAAGTTTTCTGTTTCTGATTCCTGAGGCTCTGGTGCTGTGTACAGCCCAGCTGTTTGATAGCAAGGATATCGCCTTGGTATTATGTCCTTATCTTCCACATCCTGTGACCCTGGTCTTTCATTCGTTTCTTCTACCAACCCAAATGTTTGAATCTGCTATCCACCCTCTGTGAGGAAAACATTCATACATATCTACCTGCTGTTAAAAATGAACATGATTTGGCCACTCTATTTGTTCATATTAAATTGGTTTCCTGACTTCCTTTATTTCGAAAAGTCAGCAAAAGATTGTCTGGGGAATTGGAAATCTTTTCAGCAATTCAGCAATATTCAATTTTGAGCTTTCCAGCTCCATTCTTACACCAACAATCAATGAGCTAACTCAATGCAAGTTACCCACTTGTACAAGGCATGAGCTTCCCCCACAATTCCTCATACTGTGAGTACGGGTAGTTCTGCTATAACGCATGTTTTGTTAACTCAAATTGGCTGTAATGCAATTGAATAGTGAACACTTTGGGTAATGTGAACTTTCCGCTATACAAGTATAGCGATTTTCTATAGCAAGATTTTCTATGGCACGAGGTCGAACACGAACATAACTATCACGTTATAGGAGAACTACCTGTATCTGATTTCATGTTAGCTGCCTGTCAAACCCAGCCAAGGAGAGCAGCCTGTTAGTTGGCAAAGCTCTTGACCATGTTGGCCTTTTGAATAACTTTTTATTTGGCTGTATCTTGCTGTTTTAGCTGTGCTCACTTGAGACCCTTGTTCAGGATCTTATTCTAACAGTGAGTCATGTGTTCAGTTGTTTACAGTTTGGTCACTTGGTAGTTTGTAGGTAAATTGCCACATGTTATCTTTAATTTGGCTACTTACTAAGATATCTCACAGGCAGTCAAGTACTGAAACAGTGATTTCAACTTTATTGCACGTAGCAACCAAACTGAGATCGCTCAAGTAAGCAAGTTAAGCCTCACAATCCAACTTGGTTATTCCCTGATTATTGGTGGAATCTGGCTAGGATTTCAACCAACAGTAGTGTGTCTCTGGAAGTGTCCAGGGTTTGATCCTGGCATAAAAACCAAAAGAACTGTGGATGCTGTAAATTAGGAACAAAAACAAAGTTGCTGGAAAAGCCCAGCAGGTCTGGCAGCATCTGCGACGGAAAAAACAGTTAATGTTTCAGGTCCAGTGACCCTTCCTCAGAACCTGACCCTGGTGATCCTGATATGGTGGTGTTCTTAGAAATTCTGCTAAGCTGGAGTTCTGGTGTTCAATTCGTATACAGATTTTTGTCCTTCAGGTCATTATTGATGATTCTTTAAGTCCTTTCATCCAAGTTACTGCAAGTCTGCAGGTTCTCTTCTTATCATATGTAGTTTCTTTTTTCCTTGTTACATTTGACATTGACTGTTTGTTTAAAGACACAGCCTTCCTTTAGTTAACTTCTTAAATTCTTCTGTAGGGCAATCCTTGTCCTTTGTGGCAATAAAGCATCCAGTTTATAAAACAGGTGCCAAAGCAGTTTTGTCCATGTAGCTGCACCACCTCCTTTTGCTACACGTGTCTAATTGCTTTCAATTCCTGCATTAGTTTGTCCTAGTCTTTAATAATTTATTCCAGACAGAGTTATTACTGATTCTTTCCTTGTGTAGCATTTTTATCTTTGTTGATTTATTCAATCCATGAACAGTTATTAAAGTTCTGAAGAGTATCGTATCACCATGGCATAGAAATTGAATGTTGCTGAAAAGATGTTGTCAGAACTTTACGCCGTCATCATGGCTTAGGCAAGCAAATTAAATTTTGGTGTGCAATAGCATCAGGAAAGGATGCTAATTGCTAGTATGGCTAGTTGTTGTTGGACCAAAGAGCAATTGTCATCCCTTTTCCCCAATGTTTTGTTTATGCTTAATTCAAACAAGATATAGTGCCTGGATGTGTTTCTTTATTCCCTACAGTGAGTAAGTCCCCGTGTATGAATACGTGCAACAAGAATTATTGAATAAAAACCAAAAGAACTGCAGCTGCTGTAAATCAGGAACAAAAACAAAGTTGCTGGAAGAGCTCGGCAGGTCTGGCAGCATCTGAGAAGGAGAAAACAGAGTTAATGTTTTGGGTCTGGTGACCCTTGCTCAGAACTGATGGTGGCTGGGAAAACGTCAGTTTATCTGCAGAAAATAGGGACGTGGGGTGGGGAGTAAACGATAAGATAGAGCCCAAAACAGAGAGAAGGGCAGTTGGACAAAGGAGTTGTTAACGATCATGCTGGGAGGGTGAATGGTTGTTAATGGGGACTGTTAGTGACTAACAACATGGGGTGTGTAATGGCAGGCTATGTGGTAACAAAGCCTGGTGTGTGGGGTAGGGGGCTGGGACATGGGAGAGTTTAGGCCCTAAAATTATTGAACTCAATATTGAGTCTGGAGGGCTGCAGGGTCTGGTGGTGGCATCTTGCTGGAGGTGGTGGAAATGATGTCTGATGATCTTCTGGATGTGGATGCTGGTGGGATGGTACATGAGGATAAAAGGAACCCTATTGCTGTTGCGGGAGGGAAGACAAGGTGGGAGGACGGAATTATTGAATCATGTTATAAGTCTGGCAGATCTTAAATTGGTTATCAATGTAGTTTGTAACACAGAATTATTCAGCAAGTACTGCTCAAATACAGTGTTTACAGTAATTTTCTCAAAATTCTAAGTTATGGAAGATGTAGCATGTACTAGCTTTGATCTTTGTATGGGCAAATGCTCAAATTGTCATCTTATTGAGATCCTATTCCCCTGGAATATCTACCTTAAGTGCAGAATCATGTCTTATCCTGCTGTTCAGGAAAGAAAATGTCAAAACCCTGAAGGCTCCTGGTTAACAGAGTTGGAGACTGCAGATGTTGGTTTTGTTCTCCTTTTGTGCTCCTCCAGTTCTATCCTTTAGCTCTTGCGAGTTTGTTCGCTTCACCATAGGTGGTAATTACCTAGGTCCTGCGTTTGGATCTTTATGCTATTCTGTCAGGCACTCCTCAGATCCTATTATATTTAAATCATGAAAAAGGTAATTTTCAGTTAATCTCTGGATTCAAATGAAGCCAGGATTGGTATGATCACTTTCTGTAACGTTATGGCTTCTAGTGCAGCCCAACATCTGAGAGAGAGGCCAAGTCTGTTTTCCCTTTGGCTTGTGGTTAATAACTTGTAGGTTTGCAATATGTCTTTGTTTTTCATTGCATCCTGTCAGATGATCCATTATTAATAGTAGGAATGATAATTTTTTTAACACTGTTTTGAGTGTAGAATGAATTTTCAGAGGAAGTGGTGGATGCGGATATAGTTACAATGTTTAAAAGATATTTAGATAAGTCTATGAATAAGAACGTTTGGAGGGATATGGGCCAAGCACAGGCAGGTGGGACTAGTTTAGTCTGAGATTATGGTCGGCATGGACGGTTTTGACTGAAGGATCTGTTCCCAAGCTGTATGACTTTGATGCTATCTCACACTTTTGAACCATGTTTGTAAGGTTGTTGATGAAAGGACTTTGCTTTTCTCTTCATGAACTGAATTGGCTTCCTCAGCTTGAACAGTAAACCGTGAAAATTACTTTCAGCTTCTGGAGACCCAGTTTCTTGACTGTCGAGATGATGCTGTGTGGCACTGAATTTGCTTGATGCATTCAAAGATGTCAGTGACCCTATTATGCTGTTCTCTTACTGAAGCAGTGGCCATTATGTGGCCCTCATCTAACGTCACATAAAGGCAGATTATCTGGTGATGTGTCACATTCAATTTGTGGGACCTTGCTATGCCTGTATTGACAACTATTTTCTACATTTCAGCAGTGTCTGTGCATGTCTGAATGCAGTTTTAGTTTGGGGATAACATCGCTGGGTATAGGGATGCAGGAGGTATTGTTAGGACTGTGTCGTTAATGCTACATCATGAGGTATTTTACGTTATACTGCAGTAGTGCTCTGCATCTCATACCATTAATCAAAACAATACCTGGATAAGCTGCAATAATTAGTTGCGTGGCTTTCTCTGAGAGTGTGAAAGGTGGCTTAGTTAGAATTTTCTTTTGGGGGGGAGCAAGAGGTGGGGGGAGATGAAGTCCTCTTACTCAGTTAATAAAAGCTACGTTTGTGCAGTGCAAATGAATGAATGGTATGATAGGTCTGAAGAGAACAGCCAGTAATCTACTGTCAAGTTGTGTACAATACGTTTGGCCTATAGAAAGGAGGACTGTATGAACTGTGGGTCATATCATTCCTAATGGTTTGTGAAACTGCAGCTCAGACATTTTTGCAGTTTCATCACTCTTGAAGGAAAATCCAAACTACGAATCAAAAACCAGCTGCTAACCCAGTGAGGGGCGTGCAGCTCATTTGTGCGTTGGACAGTTTGATTTATTTATGAATTATATTCATAGCTTTCATAATGTGAAATTAAGTATGTGCCATTAGTTTGATCGCTGGAAGGAAAGTTTCATGTTATCTGTTTTAATGATAAAGAATGGATTAAGAATGTTTACTTGCACTGGCTGTTAGTGAAAGAAAAATGAGCATGTTATTACCCTAATCCTCTGTGTTGTGACAAACATATATGCCTCAACCAAGGGGGGAAAATGGTGGAACAACCGTGTTACTGGACCAGTAATATGGGGCCTGATTCAAATCCTAATTTTTATTCAAATTAGTTAATAAATCTGTATTATAAACCTAGTCTCAGCATTAGTAACATAATGCTCGTCCATTATCAAAATCCGTCTCGTTCACTATTGTACTTTTGGGAAAGAAATCTATTATTCTTGCATGAGACTATTGATCCACGGTAGTAGGGATGACTCTACAAGTGACATTTGTAATGAGTGAGGATTAATTTCTGTTCATGGTACGGCCTGATCAGTGATGCCCTCGTCTCGTGAAAGAATGAAGCAAAACCAGCATTGCAAATTATCTGGCCATTGTTACATTAATGTTTGTAGGAGCTTGCGTTCTTAATTCACATGGTATGTGGACATTGCTAGTTGAGTCAGCATTTTTTTTACCCATCCCTAGTAGCCCTTGAAGGTACTAGTTTGCTGCTGACTTTAACCATTGCAGTCCATTTGGCATAAGTATGCTGTTGGGCATTTTGACCCAGCAACACTGAAGGAATGGAAATCTGTTTCCAAGTCAGGATTGTGTGGGGCTTGGAAGGGAACTTGCTGGCATTGATGTTACCATGTATTTGCTGCCCTTGTTCTTCTAGATTGTAATGGTTGTTGGTTTGGAGTCTTGGTTAATTTCTGCAGTGGTGGAGGGAGTCCATGTTTGTAGAAATGGCTACAATTTGATTTCCACATCTACATTATAATGCTGACTACATGTCAAAAGAACCTCATTTGTTGAGGTTGGTTGGCTCACCGAGCTGGTTTGTTGTTCCACAGACGTTTCATTACCATGCTGGGTCACCTCCTCAGTGCAGCCTCTGATGAAGCGTCGGTGTGTTTTTCCACCTGGTATTTAAACTCTGGAGTCCATCGAGTGGGATTGCCTCCGTTCCTGTTTTCCTTCGTAGTGGAGTGTATATGGGGTGGAGTTCTGTGTTTATTAATGGCTTTCTTTGTGGAGTGCCAGGCTTCTAGGAATCCCCATGCCTGTCTCTGCTTAGCTTGTCCCAGGATTTTGGTGTTGTCCCAGTCGAATTGGTGCTTCTCCTTATCCATGTGGATTGAGATGAATGAATATTCGTGTCTTTTTGTAGCCAGTTGGTGCTTGTGTACCCTTGTTGTTAGGTTCCTTCCTGTTCGTCCAATGTAGCGTTTCTCTCAGTCTCTGCGGGGGATCTTGTAGGTGACATTGGTCCTGTCCATGGTGGGGAGTGGGTCTTTCTTTAGTTTGGTTGAGCAGTTGTCGTAGGGTTGTTGTGGGCTTGTGTGTCACTCTGCCCAGTGGTCGTAGGAGTCTTGTGGTTAGTTCCGATGTGTTCCTGATGTAGGGTAATGTGATGAGTGTGTCAGGGCGTGTAGTATCTTCCTGATGTTGTTTGTGTAGGCACCTTCAACCATCCATTATCCTCCAAGCTGGAAGAGGTATTCTTCCTCCTGGCATATTTCTGTGTTGCTGCAGTGTGTTGTTGCCTGTTTAAATAGTGTTCGCATGCAGCTTCATTTGTGTGTGTTGGGATGGTTACTGTTGAAGTTCAGTACCTGGTCCGTGTGTGTGACTTTTCTGTGTACTTTCATTTGGAGTTCCCAGTTTGCCTTGCGCTCTACCATGATGTCCAGGAATGGGAGCTGTTATTTCTTCTCTTCCTCTCTGGTGAATTTTATTCTGGGGAGGGTGTTGTTTATAAGTTGTGTGTCTCCTCTAGTTTCTCATCTCAATCCACATGGATAAGGAAAACCACCAATTCAACTGGCTTCTGCACCAAAATCCTGGGACAAGCTAAACGGAGACAGGCATGGGAATTCCTAGAAGCCTAGCACTCCATGAAGAAAGCCATTAATAAACACACAGAACTCGACCCCATATCCATATACGAAGGAAAACCGGAAGTGAGGCAATCCAGCTCAATGGACTCCAGAGTTTAAACACCAGGCAGAAAAACACACCGACGCTTCAACGGAGGCTGCGCTGAGGATGTTACCCAGCATGGTAACGAAACGTCTGCAGAACAACAAACCAGCTCGGCAAGCCAACCAACCTCAACACCCACAACCCGAGCTACAAATCTACTCCAAAACCTTGGAGAACTTCATTTGCTGTAAAGAGCTCTAGATTGGCCTGAGATTGTGACAGGTATGTATAAATGGAAGTCTTTTCTCGTTGTCACCAGCTGCTTTTTTTTAGTCAGAGGATTTTGGCTGTCTTTATCTTCTTTTGCCAGTAATGGCATGAAGATAAATGGTTTTGGTTTTTTATACTAATGGCAGGCAAGGCCCATTTTTCCCTTGATTTTCCAGAGAACTTTGCTTTCTGCCTTCCCAGGAACCAGAGCTGACCCCATGGCAAAGACATCATCTCTGCATCAAGGTGCAGGTATTCAACAATGATTTAGTAATGAAATGTAAAATTTCTTCACTCAGGATTGCGCATCTCTGGATTTTTGTATTGCAAAGCTGTGGATGCTGAGTCATTGAGGACATTCAAGGCTGAGTTAGTTACATGTTTGAGCTCTTGGAATTGAAGGATTGGGATTGGGATGGGAACGTAAAGTTGATGACATTTAACCATGTCTTCTTGAATATTGGAGCAGACTTAAGGGGCATTGGAACCAGGTCTTCCAGTTTCCTGGCAGCAGTATGCAATTAGAGTTAGTAACACTGCATTAAAACAACCTGATGATCTATTGTCACCAATGTACTCAACAGCTAGTAAGCAACTATTCTCACTACAGTACGAATTAAATAAAGCCGGAGTAAGTTGGTGGCTTCAGAAGCCTAGTTACCCCAATAAATCAAAGGTTTATTCTGCTGAAAACTAAGATGCCTGAAACTTGACCCAGCACAATTAGCTGGCCAGTTTGCTGCTTCAAGCAGCTTTCTGCTCTGGGATCTGTGTGATCAAAAGAGCAGAGTTTGTTTTATGAACAAGAAGTTGCACATGTGTGATTATAATCATGTAATGTCACCATGCTGGGGATACACAGCAGCTATTAAGTTTTAATGAACTGAAAACTGCCTATCTCAGAGTTTTACCTTATGGACTCTGATTTAAAGTGAAGGTCTTCTCTGAACAAGGCATTTATGAACCAGAGGACTAGTGTTCGTGGTAGAAGTTGAATGGACCAGTAGTGTTTATTGGATGTTCAGTGAGGCAAGTCTTCTGGCTGATTACATTTAGTGTTTCCATAAGCTCTTTGCTATCGCTGCAATCAGAAAGTCATGGAGCCCTACTTTTCAAGATTTGAGCATTGATTCAGGCTGGTACTTGAATGTCATGTGACATGGTCAGAGATAAACAAACCACTGAGATTTATCGTCTTGCTGCAAGAATGAAAAAAGATTGCACGAGGCTGTTGGAATTAGAGCACATCCCCAGTGTCTTGCCAGTATTTATCTGCCAAATAAAACAAAATATGTTATCATTATCGCACCTTTGTGGGATCAAGTTGTGCACAAGTTGCTAGTGCATTTCCTGCGTTGCAGCTTTGACTATGCTTGCAAAGTATTTTAATGGCCCTGAAAGTGCTTTGGCAACAATGAGGTTGTAAAAGTGTCTATATAAATGCAGATCTTTTATTTACTCCCTTGTCAAGGCTGGACAGAGTGGACACTCTGCTTTGGAGTGCCTTGAAGTAAGTTGTCGGATGCAAGTGCTTATTCCCCCTCCAAGTTTTTGACCCAGTTCCTCCAAAGAACAAAGAAAATTACAGCACAGGAACAGGCCCTTTGGCCCTCCAGTCCTGCGCCGATCCAGATCCTCTATCTAAACCTGACACCTATTTTCCAAGACGACAAGGTGTAGAGCTGGATGAACACGGCCGGCCAAGCAGCATTGTAGGAGCAGGAAGGCTGACATTTCGGGCCTAGACCCTTGTTATCTTGGATTCTCCAGCATCTGCAGTGCCTATTTTCCGAGGATCCTGTATCCCTCTGCTCCCTGCCCATTCATGTATCTGTCTAGATACATCTTAACTGATGCTATTGTGCCCGCCTCTACCACCTCTGCTGGCAACGTGTTCCAGGCACCCACCACCCTCTGCGTAAAGAACTTTCTACACATATCTCCCTTAAAATTTCCCCCTCTCACCTTGAAATCATGACCCCTAGTAATTGAGTCCCCCACTCTGGTGGGGAAAGAAGCTTCTTGCTATCCACCCTGTCTGTACCTCTCATGATTTTGTAGACCTCAATCAGGACCCCCAAACCTCCGTCTTTCTAATGTAAATAATCCTAATCTACTCAACCTCTCTTCATAGCTAGCGCCCTCCATACCAGGCAACATCCTGGTGAACCTCCTCTGCACCCTCTCCAAAGCATCCACATCCTTTTGGTAATGTGGCAACCGGAACTGTACGCAGTATTCCAAATGTGGTCGAACCAAAGTCCTATACAACTGCAACAAGACCTCCCAACTCATGTACTCAGTACCCTGTCCGATGGATGAAAGCATGCTGTATACCTTCTTGACCACTCTCTTATCGACCTGCGTTGCCACCTTCACAGTGGTACAGTGGACCCGAACACCCAGATCTCTCTGTGCATTAATTTTCCCCAGGGCTTCCATTTACCATATAGTTCACTCTTGAATTGGATTTTCCAAAATGCATCACCTCGCATTTGCCTGGATTGAACTCCACCTGCCATTTCTCTGCCCAACTCTCGAACCTATCTATATTCTGCTGCATTCACTGGCAGTCCCGTTCACTATCTGCTACTCCACCAATCTTAGTGTTTGTATATCACATACAACAGTGGCCTCAACACGGATCCCTGTGGAACACCACTGGTCACAGTTCTCCATTTTTGAGAAACTCCCTTGCACTACAACTCTGTCTCCTGTTGCCCAGCCAGTTCTCTATCCATCTAGCTCATACACCCTGGACCCCATGCGACTTCACTTTCTCCATCAGCCTACCATAGGGAACCTTATCAATGCCTTACTGAATTCCATGTGTATGATATCTACAGCCCTTCCCTCATCTATCAACTTTGTCACTTCCTCAAAGGATTCTATCAAGTTGGTAAGACATGAACTTCCCTGCACAAAACCATGCTGACTATCACTAATCCCATTCTATTCCAAATGTAAATAGATCCTATCCCTCCGTATCTTCAGCAGCTTCCCACCACTGACGTCAGGCTCACCAGTTTATAATTACCTGGATTATCCTTGCTACCCTTTTTAAACAAGGGGACAACATTAGCAATTCTCCAGTTCTCTGGGACCTCGCCCATGCTCATGGATGCTGCAAAGATATCTGTTAAGGCCCCAGCTACTTCCTCTCTTGCTTCCCTCTATAGATCCCATCCGGACCTGGGCACTTGTGTACTCTAATGCTCTAGAATACCCAACACCACATGCACACGCATACGCACATCATCTGTCATGTCCCTCTCCTCGGTGAATACCGACGCAAAGTACTTATTAGGAATCTCGCGCATTGTCTCTGACTCCTCGCGTAACTTCCCTCCTTTGTACCGGAATGGGCCAACCCTTTCCCTAGTTATCCTCTTGCTCCTTATGTACGAGAAAAAGGCTTTGGGATTTTCCTCAACCCTGTTTGCTAAAGATATTTCATCACCCCTTTTAGCCCTCTTAATTCCTCGTTTCAGATTGGTCCTACTTTCCCGGTATTCTTCCAAAGCTTTGTCTGTTTTCAGTTGCCTAGACCTTTTAGGTCTGCTTCCTTTTTCCTCTTTGCTAGTCTCTCAATTTCACCTGTCAGCCATGGTTCCCTAATGTTGCCCTTTCTATCCCTCATTTTCACAGGGATATGTCTGTCCTGCACCCTAGTCAACCTCTCTTTAAAAGCCTCCCACATATCAAATGTGGATTTACCCTCAAACAGCTGCTCCCAATCCACATTCCCCAGCTCCTGCCGAATTTTGCTATAGTGGCCTTCCCCCAATTTAGCACTCTTCTTTTAGGACCACTCTCGTCTTTGTCCATGAGTATTGTAAAACTTATGGAATTATGATCACTATTCCCAAAGTAATCCCCCTACTGAAACTTCAACCACCTGGCTGAGCTCATTCCCCAACACCAGGTCCAGTATGGCTCCTTCCTGAGTTGGACTATTTACATACTGCTGTATAAAACACTCCTGGATGCTCCTTAGAAATTCTGCTCCATCTAAACCCCTAACACTAAGTGAATCCCAGTCAATGTTAGGAAAATTAATATCTCCCGTCACCCACCACCCTGTTGCTCCTACATCTTTCCATAATCTGTCTACATATTTGTACTCTATCTCACGCTCGCTGTTGGGAGGCCTGTAGTATGGCCCCAACATTGTTACTGCACCCTTTCTATTTCTGGGCTCTGCCCATGTTGCCTTACTGCTCGAGTCCTCCATAGTGCCGTCCTTCAGCACAGCTGTGACCAGTAATGCAACTCCTCCACCCCTTTTACCTCCCTCTCTATCCCGCCTGAAGCATCAAATCCTGGGATATTTAGTTGCCAATCTTGCCCTTCCCTCAACCAAGTCTGAGTAATAGCACTAACATCATACTTCCAGGTACTCATCTAAGCCCTAAGTTTATCTGCCTTACCTACTACACTTCTCGCATTAAAACAAATACACCAGACCACCTGTCCCTTTGCGTTCATCATCTGCTCTCTGCCTACTCTTCCCCTTAGTCACACTGACTTCATTATCTGGTTCCTTACAGGCTTTAGTTACTACCTCTTTACTGTCCGCTAACCACCTCATTTGGTTCCCATCCCCCTGCCTCATTAATTTAAACCCTCCCCAACATTGTTAGCAAAAGCACCCCCTAGGACGTTGGTTCCAGTCCTGCCCAGGTGTGGACTGTCCAATTTGTAATAGTCCCACCTCCTTCAGAACTGGTCCCAATGTCACAAAAATCTGAACCTCTCCCTCCCGCACCATCTCTCAAGCAGCTCATTTATTCTGCCTATTCTTTCGTTTCTACTCTGACTAGCACGTGGCACTGGTAGCAATCTGCGATTACTATCTCTGAGGTCCTACTTTTTAACTTGGCTCCTAACTCCCTAAATTCTGCTCACCATTTTGGTGATTTTTTTTTTTCCCAATCCAGGCCAAGTGCATTTTCACTTTACTCCTTAATTTGAACCACAAATAGGTTAATTATCTCAACTTTTTCCATTAGTCCCAACATTGCAAAGGAGGACTTCAAAAGAAAACTACTTTGTTTCTTCTCTCCAAACCAAGCTGGTTCAAGCATCCACAAACTGGTATCTGAAGGGAGAACTGGAACAATAATGGCATTGTGATGATATCACTAAGGTAGTTAATCCAGGGACTCGTATTACTGATTTGCTGGACGTTAACAGTACACCACACCAGCTAGTGAGACTTGTTTTCCATGTTTACTAATTGAATTTAAATCTAGTTTCAGTAATAGTGACATTTACAGCTGTCATCAATTGTCATAAAATCCTATCTGGTTCACTGCCCTTTTAGGGAAGGAAATCCTTTTTTGGTTTATGTGACTCCAAAACCACGGTAATATGCTTTATTTGAAATAACCTCAGTTCAAGGGTACTTCAGGACTGGGCAACAAATGCGGTCAACTTCCTGTTAAAGAAAAAGAAACCTTTTAAAATGTGTTGAGTATTTAGTTTGCAGTGTACCAAAGGAGGAGGTACAGCTGAAACAGCTCAGATTTTTTCATCTGAGCTATGTGAACAGAGGCTTGAGATTAGAGTGCCTGTCCACTGTTGGTTAAGGAATGGAGCATTAGGAATTTCCTACTGCAGCACTCTGTGCCTGACCTATGGTTATAATGTGTTTTATGGTTTGTTTTGCAGTGTGTTCAGTAAGCGTCCTTGGAGAGAGTGATGTGATGCAGGAGTTCCTGGCGGATTCCAGTGAGGTAAGGGCATCAAAACTGACAGACTTCATCTGTTTTTAACTCATAATTTGAAGAATAATGTTTAACTTGAGCAGAATTCATGGCTGTTCTGTCATTCAGCTTGAATTTGTCTAGCCTGTATCTTAACTCCTTGTGTCATATACCGTGGTCGCATAATCCTTTAACATTCTTATGTAGCAAAATAGAAAATATCAATTTTGCTGTTAATTAACCACACCCAGCTAAACATTTTAAAAGTGTTCTCCATTTCCACTTTTGGTTTTCCCTCCCCCTGCTTTCTCCTCTGAACACACACACCCCCATTTTGAGTAAATAAATGCTTCTTAACGTCACCCTGTGCTGCCAAGCTCTAATATTACCTTCTCTCACCAGAGGTGATAGTTCCTCTTAATAGTTCTGTAAACACTTTCAGTTGCATGACTACAGAATTATTGCACTTGCCATTTTCTTGAAACGTTCCTTTGAAACCCATTGGAACCTATCTCCCTCTGAACTGACTGCACTCCGTGCTCTCAGATCCAACTCTGTAACAAGGATGCTGCTGTTATACAGACCTCTGCATTGAGGAGGTTGAGTGTCAGCCCCCAGAGACCTCCACCTACCATGATCCCACTATTGAATACCAGGCTATTGTGTCCACAGTGGTCACTAATCGCATTTCATCCAACACCCCCCAGCCCACTGCCTCCAAGCTCATCCTCTCCCAACCTCATGCAGCCCACTTCTACTTCCTTCCCAAAATCCACAAACAGGACCACTTCGGCAGACCCATTTGGAGCGGACAGACCCATTGTTTCTGCCCGCTGTTTCCCCCACGAAACTCACCTCTTCCTTCTTCCTACCTTGACTCAAATTTATTTATTTATTTATTTACCCTCCTCTTTACCTTTCCCAGTTACATCTGTGTTTTCTGACACTTTGTTAGTTTTAGAATTTCCAGTTCCTGGGCTCCAACTGTCACCTATTGACCGTGGGCAAGCAATCCCTTTACACATCCATTCCCCAACAGGATGGTCTCCGGACTCTCTGCTTTTTCCTGAAAAACAGTCCCCATCTACACCACCGTCCTTCACCGCTGAGCTGGTCCTCACTTTAAACAACTTCTCCTTCACCTCCCAGATTTTCTTCAGGTCAAAGGTGGGACCGTGGATACTGGCATGGGCCCCAGTTTGTAGAATCATGGAATCCCTACAGTGTGGAAACAGGCCCTTCGGCCCAACAAGTCTACACCAACCCTTGGAGCATCCCACCCAGACCCATCCACCTAATCTATACATCACTGAACACTATGGGCAATTTAGTATGGCCAAGCCACCAAGCCTGCACATCTTTGGACTGTGGGAGGAAACTGGAGCAAACCCACGCAGACACAGGGAGAATGTGCAAACTCGACACAGACAGCTGCCTGAAGGTGGAATTGATCACGGGTCCCTGGTGCTGTGAGGCAGCAGTGCTAACCACTGAGCCACCCTGTCTTTTTGTGGGTACAATGGAATATTCTTTGTTCCAGTTTTACTCGTGGGGGGTGCGGTGGGGCCATCCAGAAGTCTCTTTCTGTACATTAATGCCATCTTTACTCCTTCCCTTTCTCATCTAGAATTGAAAGAGTTCATTTCGCTTCCAATTTCTGCCCTGCTCTCATCTTCACCTAGCCCATCTCTGACTCCCTCCTTTTCCTTCCTTGACATCTCCGTTTCTGTCTCTGGGGGTGTGCTGGCCAACAATATACTCCATAACCTACCGACTCCCACAGTTATCTTGACTATATATCCTCATGTTCTGCTTCCTGTAAAGACTCTTTTCCATTCTTCCAGTTTCCATGTCTCCGTTGCACAGTTCCAATGATGCTAGCTTCTACAAGGGAGCCTCTGAAATGTCCGCCGCCTTCCTCAGCTGAGGATTCCCCACCACCGTAGTCAACAGGGCCCTCAGTTGTGTCTGACCCATCTCCACTTCAGCCCTCACCCCTTCTTTCCCATAAGTGATAGGACCTCTGGACCTCACTTATAACCCCAAAAGCATCTACATCCAGAGGATAATTTGCTACTATTTCCACCACTTCCAGTGGGATGCCACTACCAAGCACACATCCCCTCATCCTTCATTGTCAGCCTTCCACAGTGATCATTCTCTCCAGGACATCTTGGTCCACTCCTCCTTCACTCCTAATGTCTCCCCAAAACCCCGTGGCATCTTCCCACGCAATCGCAGAAGGTGTAACACCTTCCCATTGACTTCCTCCATTCTTAGTAACCCAAATCCCAGACACATCTTCCAGGTGAAGCAACGATTTACCTGTACTTCACTCAATGTAGTCTACTGAATTCGCTGTTCACAATGTGGTCGTCTCAACACTGGGGCAACCGCTTTGCAGAACCACCTGTTTTCTGTCTGTAAAAATGACTCTGAGCTTCTTGTTGCCTGCCACTTCAAAACACTGCTCTGTTCCCTGGCCAACGTCTCTGTCTCAGGTTTGCTGAAGTGCTCCGTGAAGCTCAGTGCAAGCTTGGGAATCCTTCAGCCTTCAAGATTCAATTTCTAGTACAATGATTTTACGGCCTAAGCACCTTGTCCCATGTCCTTACCCTAACTCTACACACCAGGCCTTGTCATCACATGGGCTGCTACCACACACAACTCATTGTCAGTCTTTAATGGTCCCCATTAGCAGTTGTTCATTCTCCCTGGCTGACTTTTACTCGTTCATTTGTCTGCCCAACTGTTTTTCTCCCTCTCTGGACTCCATCTCCACCTATTGTTTACTCCCCACCGTGTCTTCAGCAATGTACCAACTGTATCCTAGCTACAATCGGTTCTGAAGAAGAACCACTGGACCTAAAACAAGAACTCTGCTATCTTTTCACAGGAGCTACCAGAGTTACTGAGTTTTTCCAGCAATTTCTGTTTTTGTCCTTGAAATGTGTGATGTGCCCATTACGATTGATAAATATAACACTGAAATATATAAGAAAGGAGCTGGTATTGAAAGTTTTGATGGATTTAAAAATAGACAAATTCCCAGGCCTGGAAAGTTGTATTTCTGGCTGTTGTAGGAGATGGAGGAAATTACAGGGGTCCTGATCTAAATGTTTATCATCTCTGGCTACAGGGGAGATGCCGGAGGACAGCTAATGTGGTTGAACTTTACAGGAAGGGTGGTAAAGATAAACTGTAGACCAGTGCATCGGGAAACTATTGGAAAAAATTAATGTCCCTTTAGAGAGGTAAAGTTTGAACAGTTAATAAGTGCCTGGAGTCCACTGCCCAAGGAGGTGGTGGAGGAGGAGACAAAAGTAACGTTTGAGGCATCTTGACATATGTATTGGTGCAGCATTGGTGTGCCAAAGGGTCTGTTCCTGTGCTGTACTGTTCTTTTGTTCTTTGATACGATTGCAGTGGAAGGAGTGCAAAGGAGATTCATTAGGGTGTTGCCTAATTCACTAGGATGGAACATTCCAGCTGTGAAGAGAGGTTGCTTAAGCTTGTGTTGTTTTCTTTGGAGCAGAGAAGGTTGAAAGGAGACCCAGTAGAGGTGTATAAGATTTGAGGAGCATGGGCAGGGTGAATAGAATGCAGCTGTTCCCTGTAGTTGCAGGGTCATTAAAGGGGAGCAGAATTTTAAAGGAAAAGATTTAAAAGCAATCTGATAAATTTCTTTACTCATACAGTGGTGGTGTTTCCAATGCCTGGGAGGGTAAAAATCTGTAATCTTTGGGACAAATTCTACTAACAATAGGCAACATGCAAGGGAAACTAAGCAGTTGAGTGAGACTGAGATTTAGGTCTTCTGTTGTAAATCCAGTCCCATAACATTTGGTGTTGCTGCTGAAATGATGTTCTAATCCCCAAGTGTTCCTCAGACTAAGGGAATTGTATTGGATCCTTTCAATTAAAAAAACATGTTCTAACAACCACTTGTTTATCATTGGACTTTCCAGAGTACAAATGGGCTATCAGATGTGGATCTGAGGATAGCTTTGCCTGACAGAAACATCATCACAGTCACTGTAAAAAAGAACAGCACTGCAGAGGAGGTCTACAGGGTGAGTCTGGCTCAAGGTTCTGGCTTGTTTCAGTGGGAATGGAATTAACCTTGACTCATGGTTTTTCATATGGTGATGTTGGGCAAACATCAAAGATGTTGATCCAACATCAAAGATGTTGATCCAGACAAACCAGGATTTCTTAAACCACGTGAAGGAGCCCTGGAGTTCAGCTGTAGTTAGGGTTAGTGACCAAATTGGTATTACTGTAGATAATGCATCTTGAGGCAGTAACAGTGATATATTAATGCTTTATCAATTGAAGATTTTGCTGATTATTTGTAAATAATGTTTTGAGTTACAGTTTTGCTGGCTCATTGTCTTTTGTTGTTGATGTAGCTCTTAACTAATGGTCAGATCAAATGATTACAAATGATACAAGATTGTTTGCTACAGTGCTCTGAAGATTGTCTCTGCTGGGATATATACTCAGTTACATCTCACTGTAAATCAAGCTGTACTATTCCTAGCATTGTCATAAAACTTGAACTTTATGAAAGTATGCACAATTCTCCAGTTTACTTGTCTTCTAGGTCCTGGTTGATATAGAGCAGGTGCCTGTACTTAACAAGAATTACTATTTCAAATAATAAGATTCCAGCAACAGACAGACAACCATGAGCGATCGGTGCACAACCCTACTAATTAAAACTTTAATCCTCTTCTAAAACTCCCCTACATGCTCGTGTACATGTACACGTTCATGCACGTACACGCTTGCACACACAGGCATACACTCAGTCTCAATTCTTAGAGTCCTACAGCACAGAAACAGGCCCTTCAGCCCAACTTGCCCGTGTTTGGCAGATGGGACTAAACAATAGAAATAGAGGAATTGTGTTATGGGTGGAGGGAACAATTGGGAAAATAATTCAATGATCCCTGTCCACAGGGTTTGCTGAGATAATCCTTTTGGCTTGTCAGGACCTCTTGCCTCTTGATTTTTTTTTTCCTCCTACAGGTATTCTGACTTATTGGTTAAAAGCCACGGCTTATAGCAACTGCTGAGGAGTAAAAGGTTGGCTTTCTTCAGGCTTGAGGCCCTTACATCTGCAGAGAAAAAGGACAGCTCCTTCCTTTTTGGAGGTCCAATGTCTTCTGACCAAAAATTGACACCCATAAGCTATTCAACTACCTGGGATCTAACCTGTGTTATTGGCATAACGCCTTTGTCATTGATTTGTAATATGGTGACCAGTTATCAATCGGCTACTTGTTGGCCAAATCACCCTTCATCTCCTCCTCTGCCTCCACTTCGTCAGTAGCAAACTGCCCCATTGCTTGAACAAACAGCTGTTTAAACAGCACTTGACAATGAGTGTCAAATAACTGTTTGAGGGCAGTAATCAATTCCACAGTCTGTGGTTTTTAAAACAGTTCTTTTCCCATTTCAGTTAACAATCAAAAATACGGAAAAATAAAAAGGTACGGTGTTTACAATATTTAGAAGCTAAACTGCGTGCACTTATTACGTAAGTAATATAGTCATAAATAAAATTATCCTGAAGTTTGGACAGTCTTCCATAGAGAAGGTTGAATGGAGATCTGTTAGATGTATTTGAAATCATGAGGGATCTGGACGGGCCAAAGCTGCTCTCATGTGAAAAGACCAAGTGGGCACAGCTTTGAAGGAATTGGCAAAAGAAGTAAATGCAGTATAATGAGAAAACGCAGTAAGTGGTATGGAACATACAGCCTGGAAATGTGGAGGAACATTTAATTGTGGCATTCAAAAGAGAGTTAGATTCATACTTAAAAGAATCAACATGCAGTGTTTAGGTGAGAAAACAGGAGAGTGGTACTTCGTGAAGTGTTCACACAGAACTGGTGCAGAGACGATGGGTCAAATAGCTGCCTCGTCTGCTGTAATAATTCTGGAAAAATTGTGGAGGAGCACACTAAGTTCATTTAACATCTGCACAGAGAATAGGTAATTCATTTTTTTGGCATGGATTTTTCTCAAAACAGATTTGTGGTTGGTGGCGCAGAGTGCTATGATCAGGTGGAATATGGAGTCAACACCAGAATTCTGATCCACTAACTTTGAAAGGCACTAAAGATTGGATGATGCATGTTCCTTCGAAAGTTAGCCTGTATATACTTTAGCGTAGATACGCAGATATATTTCAAAATGATGAATGTTCTACAAGTTGGCACTTTTAACTTTGGAGGTACAAATCGATTTCTCTTCCAATTATGCTTAAAATGCAGCATTGCTTTCAAAAGATAGTGATTGTAGTGGGAAATGATTAAGTGCTGGGAATCTTAGCTTTCTCTGTCCCAAAACAAGATGTTTGATAGGATTATTTTTTGGTTCGTCTTTGTGGTGTGGTTTGTCTCTGGCAAGTGTTGTCTATCACTTGTTGCTGTGAGAAGGCTTGGCCTTCTTTCCTCTTTGCATGCTGTGGAGTGGTTTAGGGCTGGGCCAATTCAGAGGACATTCACAAAACAATCACATTGGTGTGAGACTGAAGTAGCATGTAGACCAGAACTGGTGGTGATGTTAGTGAACTATTTGAGTTTTGATAATGAGGTATGGAATTCACCAAAACCCCAAGACTACTTCATGGTCACTTTTAGCAACACCAGTAAGATTTTTTAAATGAATACAAGTTCTTAAACTGCCATGGTAGAGGTTGAACTTGCACTGTTTCAGTAGCATAATAACTGTAGTGTAGTGACCTTTAAACTTGAAAGCTGAACACTACAATCAGCATGAGAACTGTTAGATTGAGACCAGTTGAACTTTTCCAGCTCATCAATTGACTGGTGAGCTTTGCTACTCTGTTACAAGTTGTTGTCAGATATTTATTGTTTAATTTGGCTGTACTCAGAATGGAATATTATCCATCCTGTTGAAGACTGCATCAGATACAGTTAGGTCAATTTGTCTGCAACCAGTTTGGTACATTGTTGCCCCTACAACTCGATAAAAATCTGACTCTGCATTTGTATATTTTCAGAAGTCATTTGTATTTTGTTGGCCTTTGAAACTAATCCATTGATTTTACTTGACTTTGAGACATCCTGAATCAGTTTTTTTTTTTGCCTTTCATTTTGTTGATGTGAAATTGCTAAACATGTATTTATGTTATGACTGGATAAGCTGCAGAATTAGGAACTAGTATATTTTTGGTGACCCAGTGAATTTCCTCAACCTCAATAGGGAGTTTATGAAATATGACACAGCCGTGTTTGACCAACCAATCTCATTTTGGAGAGTGGCAACAATTTCCCCCCGGATTAAATTTGATACTACATCCAATAAATGAAGGTTTCAGCTTGCAGTTCTTCAATAAAGCTTATTTCTGTGTTTTGTCCTATACTGTGTCAGGTATTTGTATCTTTTGACCAAGCCCAGTGACACATTCTGTTCTATCCCTGCAGGCTGTACAAGAGCACTTACGAATGGATAGTATCACAGCAAGTTTCTTTACGCTCTTTGAAGTTGTGGATCACTTTTTTGGTAAGAGTGACTTGTTTTGTAATAGTGACTTGTTTTGTCATTTTTCAGAAAACAAGTAATGGCACCAGAGCATATCTGAGCCTGCTCTGCCCATTCAGCCCCTCTGAGCCTGCTCTGCCCA